>CAXARH010000147.1:0-42428 GCA_963971285.1 Astropecten irregularis | reverse complement strand
GGAGTCACATCAAGTGTTGCTACAGTAGCTAGTTGATTACCAGTATCATCGCTGTTTGCATCTAAACCGACGGTAACTGGACCTGGTGCCAACGACGCTGATGCCACTGTGGTGGTAGAGGGTACATTGGTTGGAATCTCTGCCAGAGTCGTTAACGTGTATATTAGCACACCGAGGAGAATGCACAGTGTTACTTCCATCTTGGCAACGGCAGAGTCAGAGTTTAGCAGCATCGCTCAACGAAACGATTCTCGGAGAAACCGAAATGACGAGTTGCCTGGGATGAGTGATCACATTTTTCAGAACAGCTCTCAGTGCAATCACGACCACGAACAATGAGTACAATCTGCGCAGGCGCCGTATGAAAAGACATCACTATTTATTTGACACATACGTCTACGATAGTGGTATAATATTGGCTATGTGAGCTGGTAATGCACAGGAGACGCTGGGTCAGTACAGGCGTATCTACATCATGGAGAATCACTTTGAAGCAGGAGACAATGTCAATCGTCTGCTGTAAGTCCTTTTTATTGAAACTCGAAGCGAACTGATTTCAACAGTTTTGTCTTTGTTTTTGTTTTTCTATTATATACAACATTTCATTAATAAAGGCAAATATTCGAAAGGTTATTCATCGTGGTAGACTTAAATTAATAAAATGACTTATCTGTTGTCACACGATGTACTCAACGGTAGAGATCGCGACGTTCAGTATGCAAACTGCAATACTTCATCATGTGATAGCAGAAGGCACGTTCGTCCGTACTCCTTATTATCCAGTTCCGGGGATCCATTGCGTGACGTTGTACCGTGACTGGGCAGTGCATCGGTGCGTGCTATTCATTACATGCTACTATTACATGAATTAATAATATCAAAATGATAACAAGGCTGCCCAGCAGTCCAAGGGCAATGCTGTTTAATGCAAAAATGAGGGAGTCAACAATGATGGTCCTAAGTGCATCATTAGCCAAACAAGCACTAGCATGGAACAATAATGTAGTCTCGTTACAGCAACGAACTGGCCAATCATTCCGATGCAGTAAGCCGCATAGCTCATTATTACCGACCTTGTTGAAAATTTCGAAGTCATTAAACTACCTGTATATTGCACAGAGACTTCAGTGTATTTCTAATATACAATAATCTCCACTTTAACATTGTTATTACTAACGCGACGACCGTTAACTTTTTTTTAAAAGATATCTTTAATTCTTGAAGATTTTAAATTTTAATTCTTTAATTCATATATAAGATATCTCTAAATCCTAATTAACTGGAATGTATATATTTAGAATCCATCGAAGGACAGGTGATTTTATAATACCTCTCAATGATATCGCTAAATAAAACTGCAATTATAAGCAACACGACATTGCACTTATTTAGAGATATCTTTAATTATTTCAAAGCATTTTTTGAATTATTTGAAGATATCTTTTAAAAAGATTTCAAAAGATCGTAGCGTTAGTAATAAATGTTAAAACGGCTCGCCATAGGCCTTCACAGTGTGGGCTTTTGATCAGCTTTATTTCGTATTCATTTGTTGCATCTTCGGTTGAAGATTCGAGTGATATGTATTTTATTATAATTAGGCCAGTTTCAGACGTTGTGGTTACACCGTGTCGAATAAAAATAACTGGTGTTTTTGTATAAGGCGCGGTATAAGCGTTTGAAACCAATTTGGCTGGACATGTTGAATTTGGCACGGCAAAGGTTGTTAGCTCGACAGGGTCTGCCGTTCTTATGTCATTTGGCTCGGCAGTAGCACGGGGCGGTTTCAGACGTCGTGCTTATGCTGTGTCGATTAAAAATTTCAATTCGAAGTTTGTCCTGAACATGGTCATATTTTGGAATGCGCTTGCTCACAACGTGTGCCAGAAAATTGAACTTATTTTCCTGAACACAATGGCGACGGTCGTGTCTTAAGGGTGCAGTCTGGTAAATAATTTCCCATAGGCTCCCACGCAAAATGGTACATTAAAATATCAGCAAAATAAAGCTGAAATCTTCCATTTGCATTTTCTTTTCAATTCTGTATAGATTAACCAATGAATTTTTACTGAAAAGTCCATGCAAAGAAAAAATATCCGTAAAACGGTTCCATCCATTTTTCTACAAGGATTCCCACGTATGGCCCATCGTAGGCCTACGCTTCAAAAAGATTTTGAGGGTATACATGAAATTGATGACCTCCAAGAACTGATTTGGGTGTATTTATTGGTCTGCATCCTCAGGGTTTGCACACTGAGCTATCAGAATACGAAACCAGTATATTATATTATTCAACTGATTTTGAGTACATCAATGACAATTGGGATGCTAGCGTGGGTTTCAATGATTGTGGCTGCCTCGAGGAATCACTTGAAACCAAGAGGAGTTTCGGACAACTTAAAAATAATTAACACACAGAACACACAGTTACTGATTAGACTTCTTTCTTTGATTCAACCCGTGATTATTATTCGAACGCCAATACACCCCATTACAGGTGTCACAAACTTATGTGAATAATTCCATAATTAAGGCTTATTTCTCGCTGACGACCCCGTCAACAAAAACACAACTTCACTAGCTGAATGCCTCTCTGATGATACTGATTCTCTTAAACTTGTGCTCCCAGACGGACTAATTAGGTGTTTGACGCTAGACGATAGGCGCTACACATTGGGCAACAGGCGTTAGATAACAATCTGAAATTTACCAAAACAATGAAATCACACTAAATTTATAACCCAAAATAAAACCAGAAGCACATAACACGACATAGGGCCTCGGCATTATGTGCACGAGCAAAAACTATGTGTGTAAACTACATGACATGTACATGAACGGAAAAATACACATAACATAAATCACACTTGCATGATTTGTTTACAATTGCAAACTCACGATCTATCCAGGTTTTCATGATCTTTCGAGAAATAAAATGAAATAAGCTTACCATAAAGGGCTCTTCTAAAAGGTCTGTAAATCACAGGAATCATCCAAGAATCACATAATAATCAATTAACACTGAAGTTACATCTTGACAATTAGACTTGATAAACTGTGGTTCAAATTACTTTCCGAAGACCTCGGACACAGCAACACATGTGTGTGCATACTCGAACCCACGATGAATATAACCACGCAATGCTATTGAAATACACTGGGAATGAGGATGAAATGATAATTAGGTCCAACCTTAAATGATGATGTAATGGTTAACGTTCAAGTACAAATAACCATTGATATAAACTTACAAGGGGGAAAACTATACATTGCCAAATAATGTTGGATAAGCCCAATTATTCAAAGAAACCACAAAGAAATATTTAATTCAAATGAAAACAATGATTTAAAAGTAAACAACGTTTCTGCTGCACGACTGCTACAGCAACATGGCTCCTCTAACTGCGTATAAATAAAGCAGTTAAAATGTTCAAACTTGGCTGATTCTACATTGATTCATTAGTGTCCAAAATTAAACTTAATTAAACAAGTCCAAGACGTCTCCTTGGCTAGATTAGGCTCCTCGGTGGGGAATCCCAAGGTCTCCTGAAGTTGGCTAGGCTCCTCGTTGGGGTATCCCAAGGTCTCCTGAAGTTGGCAAGGCTCCTCGTTGGGGAATCCCAAGGTCTCCTGAAGTTGGCTCGCTCAATGAGTGTCAGGGTGCTCAGGTGTAGGGAACAGAAGAACCATCTGCTGAACTGGCCTGCAAAGTTCTGAAGGGGGGTGTCTGCGTTTCCCGTTTACATCCAGATTCTTGTCTCCCATCAAGAGCTTTACTTTCCTGAGCATTCCGTCATCACTGGGGTAGACTTCTTTCACTCTAGCCAAAGGCCAGTGAGAACGAGGACTTGACTCATCTCGGACGAGTACTACATCTCCGACGGAGAGGTTTCTCTTAGGCGTTTGCCACTTCGGACGACTTTGTAGTTCTAGGAGGACTTCCTTTCTCCACCGTTGCCAGAATTGATTTGCCAGATATTGCACTCTTCTCCACCATTTCAAGGAGTAGAGGTCTTCACGCTGGAAATTGCCAGGAGGTGGAAGAACGGCCCTCGTCTTCATTGTGAGTAGATGGTTGGGGGTTAAGGGTTCTGGCACCTCTGCAGAAGACAAATTGGTGCAGGTGAGTGGCTTTGAGTTTACAATGGACTCAACTTCTGTCATTAGGGTTCTCAACGCCTCATCATCTAGTTGTGTCCCTGCTTGCTTCAGCGTTGGGGCTAGTGCACTTCGCACAGTTCTAATTTGCCTTTCCCAGGCACCTCCCATATGACTGGCATGAGGAAGATTGAGCTTGAAGGAGATCCAATCGCAGTCATTGAACAGGAGATATTTCTGTATCTCATCCTGGTTCAATTCAGCTAGGGCCTCCCTCAGCTCATTTCGTGCGCCCACCAAGTTAGTTCCTTGGTCTGAGCGAATCTGCCTCACGGGTCCCCGTCTACTCAGAAATCTCCGGAGGGCATTAATGAACGAGTTGGTGGTTAACGAGTTTGCAGTCTCGAGGTGGATACTTCTCGAAGACATGCAGGTAAACAAGACACCGTACCTCTTTAACTCACTTCTCTTTTCCTTGATAAGGAATGGCCCAAAATAATTAACTGCTGAATATGTAAAGGGCGGGGCCGGCTTTACTCTATCCACAGGAAAATCTGCCATTTTCTGCATCTGTAGGGTGCCTCTATTCTTTCTGCACACAACACACTTGGAGATGTGCTGAGAGACAGCTGAGGGTCCACCGATCACCCAGTATCCCTGTTGACGCAGCTCATTATGAGTCATGCCTCTACCCATGTGGTTTAACTTCTGATGCACATGTTGGATCAGCAAACTAGTGACATGACTTCGATGTGGCAAGATAACAGGGTGCTTTACATCTGTAGGGAGGTCTGCTTTGGTGATCCGACCGCCAACACGGATGACACCGTGCTCATCAAGAAACGGGTCTAGTCGGTACAAGCAGCTGGTGTTTCTCACACTGTCATTTCTCTTTTTGGCAGTGTGTCTATCAACTTCACCAACAACTCCAAGTTTCTGGAGTGCCTGAAGCTCAGCACTGAAGTGCTCATGCTGCACACTCTTGATTATCTCAATCTCTGCTACTTGCAGCTCTTCTACCGTCATGGGCTGCTTTGGGGTGAGCAGTTGGGAATTTCCCTCCTGTCTGTCTTTCTGAATGACTCTGTTTCTCAGCCTCTGCTTGAATCTCAAACAGAGACCAACTGCTTTGCGAGCTCGATTCCATGACGACGCTCCCTCTAGTCGACTTGACTCGAAGTGGTTGTTCATCTTGTCACGTTCAGCGTTGGTTACCAGGGATGAAGCCTTTCTCACATTTGGATCTGACTCATTTAGTGCGACTTCCGCACGTGGTGGGGGCTGGAATGGTCCGTCTACCTTCAGGAACTCTGGACCATGTAGCCACTGGGACTTCTCTGCCAGCTGCTTCACCGTCAGCCCACGTGATGCCTCATCGGCTGGATTCTCTTTTGTATCCACATACAGCCACTTCGCTGGATCAGTAAGGTTTCTGACATGTTGCACCCTATTGGCAACATATACGTGAAATCGTCTGGCTTCGTTTCGGATGTAGCCAAGCACAATTTTACTGTCTGTCCAGTAAAATTCTCGGACGCTTTCGTAGGCCAGCTCTCTGAGAAGAAATTCACTCATCGATGCCGACACAGCAGCTGCGGCAAGCTCTAGCCGGGGAATGGTTACAGGCTTGAGTGGGGTCACCCTTGCCTTTCCAATGACAAAGGAGATATGTGCTCTGTTTTCCTCATTGACGAGTCTCAAGTATGAGCACTGACCGTATCCATCCTGGCTAGCGTCAGAGAAGTGGTGAAGTTCAGTGACCTTCACGACTCCAAAGTTCTTAGGCTTGAAGCATCTCTGGATCTCTATTTTGTCCAGGTTGAGGATTTCTAGACGCCACCTTGTCCAGCTTGTCTCTGCACATTTTCTGCAGAATTTTCTTTCCTTGCAGAATCACTGGTGCCACGAAGCCATTGGGGTCATAAACAGAACTTACAGTAGACAGGATCCCGCGTCTGGTCATAGGTCTCTCCTTGAACTCTATGCGATATTGAAACGTATCGCTTTCCACGCACCAGCTGACGCCCAAAGCCCTTTCCATGGGCATACTGTCTACTGCTTGGTCAATCGCTCGGGTACCTCCTGCTCTTTCCTCTACCGGAAACACTTCCAGGAGTTCTCTCTTGTTGGAGGCAAGCTTATGCAGCTTCAACCCAGCTTTGGCGCACACTCCTTGACTTGCTTTGATGAGACTGGATGCTTCTTCAATTGTTGGTACTGACCTCAACCCATCATCGACATAAAAGTCGTTTCTGATAAATTCAGCAGCATCAGCACCAAATTCCCTCTCACCATCATCCGCAGCCTTTCTCAAGCCGAAGTTCGCACAACCTGGCGAACTCACAGCACCAAAGGGGTGAACCTTCATCCTGTAGTCCACTACAGGCCCCTTTGGATCTCCATCCTCCCACCAGAGGAATCGGAGTAGGTCGCGGTACCTTTCGTCAACGAAGAACTGGTGAAACATACTTCGGACATCCAGACTGAAGGCGACTTCTTCCCTCCTGAACCTACAGAGAATGCCCAACAGGCCGTTCATCATGTCAGGGCCTTGAAGAAGATAGTCGTTCAGGGACACCCCACTGTACTTAGCTGAACAGTCGAACACGACCCGAATCTTATCGGGCTTCTTGGGGTGATACACACCAGTGTGGGGAATGTAATTCACTTTCCCATCCTGTTTGTTCAGCTGATCTGCTGGCACTCTTTCGGCGCAGACTGAAGTGACTTCTTTCATGAAGTTTTTGTAGTCATCATGAAATTTCGGGTTTTTCTTGAACCTTGCAGCGAGTTGACTACTTCTTTTCTCTGCAAGCTCTCGATTATTCGGCAACACTGCAGCTTCTGATTTCAGAGGAAGAGGCATCTCGTAGTGGTCGTCGGGCCTCTTCTTGATTCCTTCCTCAAGGATGCTCAGGAAGCGTTCGTCTTCAACTGAGTACGGCTGCCTGCCTTCCGTCTCGGCGAAATCTAACTCAAGAGCCTTTAATACTTTCTCGGGGCTCAAGACCTCTTTAACCCGTGTACCAAAGGCAAAACGGGGTTGAGCACTGTGCTCACTGGGAACTACTTTGTTGCATGTGGTAGCTTCCTGACCTTCGTATCTTCTGCCTCTACAAACATTGCCAATAACTCCCCATCCTAGGAGTGATTTCTGGGCATATGGTTCATCATCCCCTCCAGCAAGAATCTCTCTTGGACGAACGATGCTTGGACAGTTACTCCCAATTAGAAGAGAGATGTGAAGGGAGGGATCGCATGGCATGAGCTTTTCGGCAAGTGTAGCAAGGTGAGGCCACTCTCTGACGACATCTGCCTTTGGAATCTGAGATTTCTTGGCAGGCAGGCTGGCACACATGAAGCAGACTGGGAGTTTCACTTTGTGCTCCCCATCTATGTCGAGAACTTCGAGACCAGATATGCGCTTACTTGGGACGCATACGTTCTGCTCCTGCATGGTACTCAACAGTAGTTGAGTCTCTGGCCCCTTGACATTCATCCGCTCGCACAGATCTTTGGACACAAAGCTTGTGTTTGACTGCTCGTCAAGTATGGCATACTCCAAAAATTCTGCCGATGGGTCATGCTCAGATCGCACCAGGACAGGAATGATCATAGAGTGATCGCTCTCTCCACCCTGGTCAGGATTGGCACACACTTGTGTACAGGTGGATGTTCCCATCTCCGGCTTGTGAGTCGAAGGTGTGAAGGGGACAGCTTGACCAGACAGCTGGCTTGTTGATAGTCCAGCTGCACTCGACTGCGGTTGACTAGCTGTACTTGCTGCCATTGTCTTCTCTCGACTTCGATGAAGACAGGTGAGATGTGCACCTGCACAAATCCGGCAGACCCGTCTGTTACCACAGTCTTTCACTTGGTGATCAACTGCACTTGCACATCCCATACAGAGTCGTCTCTGAAAGAAGAACTCTCTCCTTTCTTTGAAGGGTTTACGTGCGAACTGGTTGCATTCGTCTAAGAAGTGACGCCTCTTACTGCAGTAGTAGCAACGATCATCACTCAATGTCGAGGATCTTGATACCTCATTTTGCTGCGTTGTGGTTGCAAACGTGCTGGCCTTCTTCCCTCTGCTACTCTTCACATTAACATCTGATGTGTTGGAGTGCTGCCTGTCTTGACTTCTTACAACATTCTGTAGCTCAGGAATGTTGGCTTTGTCAGCTGCACTCTTCAAGAATTTCACAAATTCAGAGAAAGGGGGGAAGGTGTCATGGCCGCGTGTCTTTCTCCAGACATCTATTCTGTCTCTCCACTTGCTCTCGAGGAAGTATGGCAACTTTTCGACCAAGTGGGCGTTTTCGCTCGGGTAGTCTAATACTCCAAGACTTGCTACTGTTCCACGAACAGCTTCAATTTTCCCAAGAAAATCTGCAAAATCTCTCAGCCCGGAGTGATCCTTGGGGGTCAACTTTGGCCACTGTTGAAGCTTTCTTGTGAATGCCGTACTTACGACACTACTGTTGCCATACCTTTCCAACAACAGACTCTTCGCTTCATTGTAAGATCTCTCCGTACCTATCAGCAGAAAATGTTCCACCAACTGTCTTGGTTTGCCGATGACACACTGATACAGGTAGTTCAGCTTTGTATCTGCATCCATGGGCTGGCTATCAACAAGTGCGGTGAAAGAGTTCTGCCATAAGGGATACAAAAGTGGATCACCACCAAACTGAGGGACCGATACTTTGGGTAACTGACTGGCAATTACGAGACGCTTGTTGGCCTCACACTGCTGCTTACTTGTTTCAGCTAGCTGTGCCATGCACCTCTCAAGCACAGAGGATGTCTGCATGCACCCACTGGCATGATGGCTTCCATCACAAGGATCCATTGGTTTGTGTGTGTTGATTTGCCCTTGTTTGTAACTCCGTGACATCACCGGTTTCTTCTCGATGTTGTTCGGCGACATTTTTCCATCATCACTCTCTACAGATGTTGGGCCTTGATGCAGGTTGAGAAATTTTTCCATGAGTACCTGCTTGTCTTCAGGAATCTGAGACAAGTCCATGGAACCGTCATCTACATCCACTGTAGGAAAAACTTGCATTACAGCTCTGGTTTCGGCAAGCTCCTTCTCTATCTTTAATTGATGTAATTTGCTTTCTCGTTCAATCTTCATCACTTCGACCCTCTGGGTTAATTCCAGCTCCTGTAACCTCAACTCCTTCTCTTGGTCTGCAAAGAACTTCTGGACCTGCAAAGCAGCTTCTTTCTTAGCGAGCTCCAACCTTTCTCGCTGCATGGATGATGTCGATGACACGAGAGATTTGGAACCAGTTGACTTGCCAAAAGATCTACCTTTAGAATGATGACTTTCAGCTTTACTGCGCGCAAGGTCACGTGACGGATGTGATGACACAGACATGATGTTGATTTCCGTTCAACAACTCTTAATGACGACGATTTCTAATTTTGATTTTGAATCCTATTATTTACTTATGATTGTTATTGTGGCTGCCTCGAGGAATCACTTGAAACCAAGAGGAGTTTCGGACAACTTAAAAATAATTAACACACAGAACACACAGTTACTGATTAGACTTCTTTCTTTGATTCAACCCGTGATTATTATTCGAAAGCCAATACAAAATTACAGGTGTCACAAACTTATGTGAATAATTCCAAAATTAAGGCTTATTTCTCGCTGACGACCCCGTCAACAAAAACACAACTTCACTAGCTGAATGCCTCTCTGATGATACTGATTCTCTTAAACTTGTGCTCCCGGACGGACTAATTAGGTGTTTGACGCTAGACGATAGGCGCTACACATTGGGCAACAGGCGTTAGATAACAATCTGAAATTTACCAAAATAATGAAATCACACTAAATTTATAACCCAAAATAAAACCAGAAGCACATAACACGACATAGGGCCTCGGCATTATGTGCACGAGCAAAAACTATGTGTGTAAACTACATGACATGTACATGAACGGAAAAATACACATAACATAAATCACACTTGCATGGTTTGTTTACAATTGCAAACTCACGATCTATCCAGGTTTTCATGATCTTTCGAGAAATAAAATAAACTAAGCTTACCATAAAGGGCTCTTCTAAAAGGTCTGTAAATCACAGGAATCATCCAAGAATCACATAATAATCAATTAACACTGAAGTTACATCTTGACAATTAGACTTGATAAACTGTGGTTGAAATTACTTTCCGAAGACCTCGGACACAGCAACACATGTGTGTGCATACTCGAACCCACGATGAATATAACCACGCAATGCTATTGAAATACACTGGGAATGAGGATGAAATGATAATTAGGTCCAACCTTAAATGATGATGTAATGGTTAACGTTCAAGTACAAATAACCATTGATATGAACTTACAAGGGGGAAAACTATAAATTGCCAAATAATGTTGGATAAGCCCAATTATTCAAAGAAACCACAAAGAAATATTTAATTCAAATGAAAACAATGATTTAAAAGTAAACAACGATTCTGCTGCACGACTGCTACAGCAACAATGATACTTCATTAGTGCTTGTTGTAGCAGCATTCTTTTTCATCGTGGGTGTAATTTAATTGAAAACGCAAACAACTTTCGGCATCACGTTTAAATTAAAGGTAATAATCATACTTTTATTTTTGTCAAAGAAATACAGATTCATGGGCAAAAATATCAAGAAAGATACAGTAAGAGTAATCTCCGAAATTTTCAGTCCCATACGGTGCCAACTTTTTGAGAAAACGGTGAAAAACAGCCACAGTGTCTTAAGTCTATTCTCCTTTATTTTCGATCTTTTAAAAGATCAAAAAGATTTTCGGTCGTTGTTTTACTATTAACACAAAATATACATTTTTCATTTTAATAAACTGTGCTATACACTGTACATACAAATAACATGTTCATATTTGGTTTATAACTGTGACAGTTTTGTAAAAAAACAAACACATACATCCGTGTCTAGTTGAAAATAGTCTTAAATCACGGGCGGCCAAAATGATTGCATAAAATAGGCATTCTTTCACATATAAATAAAGTTATAGTTTATAAATAATATAAAGTTGGGCTCCACAAAAGAAATTTGTTCCCAAAGTTATAGAAATATTCAACTGGCCTTTCAAATGCAAAATAATTCCTCTACAGGGTGTTTTTAGCAGAGTTAACGCTGTCAACATTTTTCGTTGTCAGGTCCCATGTTGTACCTCTGTATTGTGGAATGTCAAATGCAAACAGGACAAAACCAAGAACAAAGCTAAAATGCAAGATTTCTCAACTAAATTGGAAAATAAGCCGTGCATCCAAATGCTCATTCCCGCTCTTTGTTTCAACAACGTCACATCAACATCTCATAACATGTAACCGAGATTATTTACCGAAATTGTTGACAGTGACCACTGTGCTTTAGACGACGAATTCCACCGATAATTATAACTGACTCTTCACATGTTAACAACTGAACTAAAGTGCATACGGTTTACGATATGAAAAAGCTTTCTTTAGCTGAGAAAGCGGCACAATATAAATGTTGTGGCCGTATTACCGCCGGTAGATCAGCCAAACCTGTCGAACAAGCGGCACTAATGCCCATGTTGAGGTTTGGGGCACAAAAACGGACTTTATATAAATGTTCAACAATCATCAAATAACGTCACATTGGTTCATGGATTTGCATGATGTTTCAGATCAGCTTTTTGTTTTCAATGAGTTTGTATGCAGGGACTCTAGTGCAAACATGGTGTCACACAATGATGATTGAGGGCGCTAGAAGCTCGCCGTTGCAGTGGTAGTTCCAGCAGGTTCTGTCTCCTTTATCTGATTAGTGTGACACTCGTGAACGATCGAGTCGGTCTTGTATGCCTCCTCCCTGGAAGGGGAAAAGCCACACACGAGACCGCAGGACCAGCAGCCACATCCCCCACTGGTTCTTGGACTGTCACCGGACATCTCGTCCTCGCTCTCCAGTTTCTTGATCTCTTTCTCCAGCTAAAAGTGTGAATCAGAACCAGAATAAGAGAGTATTCATCAGCTTGCAGTGTGGTAGCTGTCTCTATTCATTCCACGTTCAGAAACATTCACCGACAATTAAGGACTGTGTTTGTAACTAAAGTGTAATTATAGGACCTTAAATGAAAGAAATTGGATTTAACTGATGTGTTCACTAAGAGTTCAGGTTTGAGTACATGAATGATAACAGGCAAATTAGGCTTGTCCTTCACCGACGTAGATGAGCACTCTATACTCAGTGCTTGTGAGTGCACGTGAAAAAAATCACGTGCTGGGTCAGGTGGGATTCAAACCCACGATCACCGAGCTAGCTGGGGTCAGCAGGGTGAATCGAATCCAATGTCGCTTCGGGTACCGCAGTAAATCATGAATATTAAATGAATGATATCATTACATAAATCAAATTTTGAAATCATACACGACGAAAATTAATCCATTTTACCGACAGATACAAAATTGTCTTTGTATGCAGTTGGCCGTAAAATGAATAAGCAATAAACAAACTCTATCAGATAAATCATGCCCATCTGGAAATTGCGTAGGATTCTATTTGTTTATGTAAATTGTTACCTCTCTGATTGTCTCTTTAAGTTGCTTGTTCTCGGTCACGGCCTGGATCGTAGCGTTGCTAATGGATGCCTCACTGTTACCGATATTGGTATGGGTTCTGGTTCCGGATTTGGCCGGATCGCCATTCGGGTTCTTCACCACAGCAATGATCTGGACCAAGTATAAATGCAAGATGAAAGAATTCAGATGGTGGAGTGTCGGTAGGCTAGTCCCGGGCACTGGAGATTGAAGTCCAGGAAATATCATTCCTTAATACGGGTTGATTCTAAATAGACCATTCTTTTGTTTACAAACATTCGCTGGTGGTTTGCATGGGCGACCAAATGTTGCAAATCATTTCGTGTTCTCGAAAGACGGCGTGACAAAATACAACATGTTTTACAAACTCTCCATAGCTGTACAAAATACAAACCATCATTATTGCTTGTGTTGTTTTCTTTACATTCAGCAATATGTTTCAGTGTTTATTAAACGTTGTGTAGAAATTGTTTTCCTATTGTGGTTATGTTTTTATGCCCGGCTTTGGTGAATCTCCATAGTATCCGCCATCTTGGTTGGCAAAAACTCGGGCTGTGACATTGCGAAAGATATGTCTATAGGGCGCCACCAAAGCTTTGGCCATTCACAATACGGACGTTTCACAATAGTGCCCCACCAATGAATTTGCAACACATCTTTTCCGCAACGCGTTGTAAACTCATGGCGGCGCACTATTGTGAATCACCCGTTTTACTTCAGAACAGCTTGGTATTTTAACGCTATCAAAGACGCAAAAGCAGACAAACGGCGGAGTTGACCTGACTGATGTCAGATCTGCCAAAACGATCAATGCGTTTGAAAGAATGTTGTCTCAGGGCAAAATGTACTTGCCTTGGGAACGAAGACAACTATCAAGGTGATGCTGGTACAGAAGAGAATGATGCAAGATACAAAGAGGAAGAGTGCCTCTGGATTACTACTGATGACCACACTTATAGCAACACCAATTAAGCACAGGATGACCACATTGTAAACAGATATACCAATCAGCTTACTGTCGTTCAGTCCAGGAATGGACACCTATATAGAACAGGTTTATATAGAAAAACAAATTAACACAAAATGAATAGCTAAAAGCTTTGACTCCGTAGGCCTTGCAGTATCATGGGAGATTTTTCTTCAACGATGGGGTCAGTATGTTCAGTTTGTATCAGTACTCGTTTGTTTCATTCAATGGAAATGTGAAACAAAATGACAAATGAACTGGTCTCTGGTCGTGTTCCAAGGTTGAAAGTTACTTGAGGATCTTTCAGAGTCATAGCCGGAGTCTGAATTAACGGCTTCTGCAGGGGAATGTTTTACTCAAAGGCAACGGTGTGTGCAACAGTCTATCATTCCAATGTATCTGTGTGGTTGGTATTACCTTTCTCGTTTCCCAGGCAAGGAAAGTCCCGAAGATGAGAAGTAGTCCCTTATATCCATACAATGCACCCAGCCAGTATGACAAAGTGTCACACGTACAGTATCGTAGGTATGGTTGTATAATCCTATGTGCAATCTCAGGATCCTCCTGTGGTATAAGTTGATATCGAAAAAAAAAATATATTGACCAGATGTAATTTCTCATTCATTCTGATTTAATTTATTCAGAAACACAAACCGTTCAAAAGCAAAAAGTTTGATATGTCATTTAGACGAAGCAGTGTGTCAACAAAATGTGACCAAATAGTAGCTCTAAATGGCAAGTGCCTAAATGGTTCAAATTGGACTATATTGTTTGCTATATAGTCACAGATAGGTATGCCTTTTCTTGGGATGTTTGCATAATCTTAATACAGAATATGTGGTGACATTTTCAACGGAGGCTTTTACATGCGGTCCGACAAAGACATTATTTTATTGTTGACAAATTGGTGACGCAAGCTGCTGGCAATGTTATGGCAGCCAGCGATGGAATAAAAGCCAGGCATGTCCCTCAACAAGATGCGGACCTAAATGATCTAAACTTCTTTGCTCAGAATCACAGGCTACTAGTCAAAATTCGGCCTGATATATAAATGTTCACTCCTGATGGATGTCAATATAGGATTTGTGTCCTGCCCATCTTACCTGTGGATATAGATCCTTGGTCTGCAGCTTCACTGGTTCAATTATTTGCCACAACGTGAGAATGATCACATCGATGAGTAAGAGAACAAAGACCATCAAGAAAAGCTGTTTGTCAGTCACGATCTGAAACGCAAATAGATTGACCATTACAGCCGAATTCAAATGTGAACATCTACTAGAATTGTACATAATAATCATTAATTCTATGACGCCTACAATGACATAATGTGGTTCAACACTTGGTACAATGCATGAAAAGAACCATCAATTTGATCAATACATCAAAGCCCGCCTCCGTATACAAACAGAAAAATAAATATGATATATCGTCATTCAGACTATGAATGACCCTTAAACTCTCATCAGAACAATATATTCCTTAACACAGATATTGTTTCACCGGATCAATACATTGAAGGCAATTTCCTCCTTACCCGACGTTTGGGAGTTTTGAAGGCTGCAACACGGTGTACTCGCCAGGTCTTGCTAAACATGGCACCGAATGCTAGCACGAAGCCCACCGACAAAACCCATGTCTTTACCTACAGGTAACACGCCAGGATTATCATAAGATGCATTCGAAAAGCTATTCAGTTAGTGTTGAATTTATAAAACGAACAAAGATAATTGAGTATTAGGGACACCACCAATATAGGGCTAGATAGCTCAGTTGGTAGAGCTCATGTACAGTATTCCGGAGGTCGCTGGGTCGGATCCCGCTGCAGTCAAATTTTCTTTGTTCACTTTTCAATTAATAATACAAATTAAACAGTTCTCTGTCCACTGCATTTTAATGTAAGGGACCTGAAATAATTATGTCAAGTGGATTAGATGTGTTACTTACATAGCACATGATCTCAAAGACCGGTTCAGATACGAGGTTTGTGTCCAAGCCCGAGACAATGACAAATATGTAGACCAGGACAGCTCCGAGTATGATGAGATTATTCAGGTTAGGGCTGGACATCTTGACATATCTACCAAGGGCATATAAAAGGTCAAACATCACATCAGTTAAAACTCTATGCAGTGGCGGTGGCGGTCGAAGTCGTGGAAGAGGTGGAAGTTACTGGAGAGGGCATGTGATCAAGATTAACATGCACCCCCATGCCGTGGAAACTACTTTGGACCTTTATTATACAACTGCATTGAGCAAAGCAAAGAGTTTCATAAATTTGCCATTGTGGAAATTGCTGTGTATCCTTCCCTCGTACACAATCGGTGTTTAGTTCACATTGAAAGTGTTCATACAAGAACTACTCGTGAAACTGGAATAAACTAAGTTCTGGTACCTCTGCTGGCGGTATTTTATATTGAATCCCAGGAAAAAGAAGGAAGCTAAAATGCAGACGCCAGACACAGCACAGACGCAGAAGTAGAGAGTAGCCGTTACTCCTTGGTACTGTCTGATTATAGTCACTATAATCTTTGGAGTTCTGTCTAGTGGCGGCCCATCACCTGTCAATTCAACAATATCTGGGTTGACAGTCACTTAATTTGGACTCGAATAATGCTAAAATTGCTAATGTAAGCGAACATTTGTATTTGAAAACGTTAAAAATATGAAGTGTCGAGCTCAAATTTTCAGTGAAATTGCTCTATTTCATTCTTTTTTCTGCCAAGCTTAATTGAAAGTTCAAATCTAACTCTGGACGTTAAAAATGCCGTGACAAGATTGAGCACGTTGGAACTGAATCTGCCGGACTTACTAAGGACTAAGATGGCCAATTATATGCAGTTAATGTAACCACGGGGTCAGAGGTCACGAGTTACTGTATCATAGAATCATCATGGGAGAAATTGGCTAATATGAGTACTTGCCTGGCCATATTATTTCCTTTCGCCACTCCAGATAGTCGTCCAATTGATTATATAACGCGACTTCCACTTCATTGTAATCTGCAGCAACATTAAAGGCAAGATAAGTTATTACAAAATCCATCAAAAAGAGTTATGAAATGGCATGGTTGATTCGATATGTCGTTCTCTGTTAAGAATATATTCAGGGGAAAAGGCAAGATAAGTCATTTTTCAGTACAAGTTAAAAAATCTGCTGCAAACTGCCCCTCAGCCAAAATAAGGATAAAACATAAAAAAACAACATAAAAACATGTCAAACTCCTAGAATAAGGCTCATTGATGTGGTCCTGACAGACCACACATCTAGAAATGCACTTAAAAGTGCCATGCCGGATGGAGGAAGAAAATATTTTTACAGGGTGGGACTTCAACACTGACTATCGAGTTTCGGAGCATGTGGGGACGTATGTAGGCCAAGATGCGGTGTTTTTTGTATGGCCCTGGGGAGACGGTGTGGAGAATGTGATGGTTATCATTGGTGATTATGCGTAAGGAAAAAAAGAGGGAAGAAAAGAAGTCACAAAGGCAACTTTGTTATTAGTATGTATGTTTTCATCACTAGGGGCTTTTATCTTGAGAACGGCCGATATGGAAAGAGCTCGAGTTTGCACCCGCAACCTGCAAGAGCTGTTGTGGTCTCTAGCAACCAAGTACTTGTGGTGGCAACTAATGGCTTGGAGGTAATGGTGTGCATCTGTGGGCTTGGAATGTGTTTGCGGATGGGATGGTAACGTCAAGGAAGTTGGCCTCATGGTTGGTGACTTTTTGTGTGTCTTTATTTTGATGTTCTTGTCCTTTTGTCGTTAGCCTTCGATAAAGTTTAGGGTTAACTCAAAGCTCATTTTTCAGCAGTGATACACCATACAGTATTGCGGTCATTCTCACAACGATTCAGTCTACAACAGTGACAGACAATAAAATGTGGTTATATAAGTTTAAAGCAAGAGCAATTTTTTTTCAGTTACCCGCACGAACACGGCATATGAAAGGTAACTTCTCTGCACAGTTGATCGTCTGCAATTTCCCGCCTTTTTGGAAGTCCATGACCACGCATGCGCCATCGTTGGTGACATACGGGGAACTCCCTTCCGGAATCCAGGACCCATTATTTGCACTTCCTGCTTTTCGAAACACGGTTATCAACCTGGTTTCCAAAAACGATATTGATGGCGAAATGAAATTAATCGATTTTTTATTTATAAAATATGCCCACAGATTTGCAAATGCGTCGCTTTTCGACCTTAGGCCTATTTGATATTTAATCAAAATGACGAAAGTAAATGAAAAAGCGTGTGTTAGCTGGGGATACAAACTCCCCTATTGACTGTTATGATACATGAACGACATATATGAATTTCCCAATGTAGCCATACCATCGAGCAGGAAGCTGTTCTGAGCTTGATTGCCACATGTCCATGATGAACTCATGTTCCTGTCTGCTATTAATGTATGCCAGGTTAGCACCATGCTGTATCTCTGCACAGTAGTCACCCGTTGCAGCTGTAGTGAGTACTGGCTGAGAGACCAAGTGATAACACGTAGACTTGTACAAATGCCAGCCTTCCGCACAAACAGCTTCCGTGGAGAAAACAAAATCCAAGGAATAAATCAATAAAAACTCCTAAGTATTATAATTGAAGCAGACCATTTCACGCAAACACAAGTGGGTGCTTGTTTGGGTCTGTTTTGTGTTTAACTCATTTTCTTGCCCTTTTCGTTAATTTTAAGTCTTACAGTTTGAAGTATGCAGTACAATTCGATGTATCAACCGTTGGCAACGTCATACAATCCACAGGACGCAGATGGTAATTTCTGTTTGTTTATCACGGCGAGGTTTCAAATTAATTTAGGAAATAAATAAGTCAAATGAAATATGAATACAGATTCAAGAAGCACGTTATACCTTGCAACTGCTCAATCCTTGCGGTACCAACGCGGTCACCTCCAGTGAAGCCAACTGGTCCCTTTTTCAGATTCAAGGGAAAAATATAAATATATAAAACGATAAGCATTCACACTGATGGGGAAGGGGCAAGCAGAAGGGACGAGATTTCTTAAGGGGGAGAAAGCAGGGCCAAATAGGGGGAGGGGACAATTATGCAAGGACAATGGTGAAGGGACACAGGGAAGGGTTGTTTTTTCCTAACTATTGCCCCTTGACAAAATGTTTTCGTGCAGAAATTTACCATGGTTTTATTAATGCTAGAACATATCACACATTTTAGTGAATGATTATAATTGTTAATAGGTAGGATTATACAAAAAAAGCTTCCTTATTAGTAGCACTGTTGACTTGAGGTCTAGTCCTTCCGTACGATTTCCCATTGCAGACAGCTTTCATTTTGTAGATTGACTTTGTTTCCAACACCCTTCGAATTCTTCTTTGTTTTCCTAGTCTTCACTAATCAAATCGGAATTTCGGCTTTGAATTAGATTTCTTTCCTCGAGATGACTGTAACACTGTCAAGAACAATGAAGTTTCAATCATCGATCGAGTCAAACGTTTCCAACAATGTTTCTTTCTTTTTTCTTTGTTTGCTCGTTAAAAATCTTAAAAGATTGAAGAAATTGATTGAATTTTTGGCCAGAGGAAATTCTTTTGCTTTTCAGTGGCTTTGCCAGACTTTGCAGTTGCCAGTTAAATTTGATTTTATTTGTCGCTCGCAAGCATGAATGCTAGACTTAAAGCGACCTTCTAATTAAATTACGTTTATGAAAAGGTTAATGGTAGGAAGTGTGCAAATGCACTGCACAAAAGATACATTGAGACAGCACGAAGAAAGACATAATGGTGGATATACAGTCAGTTTATGGAATACTCGGTTTTCGATGTTATTAACTTACAGAAACACCGATGAAATCCGTGGTATTCAGGATACTAACAAACAGCTCGGCCAACTCTTGGTCATCATAGGTGAAGTTTTCCAGTCTTCGGGTTTTACCGTCGGCAAAGCTGGTCATAAAAACAAATCAAGCAAACCAATCAAACCAAAAATACTCATTGTACACGAAGGAAGAGTGCCCAATTATTGCTTTAAATCAAGAGTCCGAATTGGTCAAGGGTTGGTGAAATATTTAACATTGCATATGGGACTGGCTTTGAAATGACTAATGGTACTTCTGACTTACTTCATAAAGCTGGTAATGTGGTTATACAAATAACTTTCGAACCTCATTTCTGAAAGTAACAGTTAGAAAGTTGCGTATGGGTTTTCTTTCGGGAAATAAGGTCAATGAACTGGGTGCGTCAGTCACCGAAATGTGTCTGGTACAATATTATACTCTGAAAAATATTCACTCTGAATGGATGCAAAGACGAATAAATGTAATACACACTGTGGACTTGTACATATCCACGTAATGCTTCCATGGAAATGAAAAGGCAAAAGGGAGAAATGTTCAATGTGTCTTTTTCTTCGCAAATTTAAGTTTATTATTAAAGGGATATTCTGTCCAAATTCTATGATATAGTGAACAATGAAAAATTGGTACAGTTCAAATACCAATGGGTTTAACTTTGAAGTTGTCCATTTGGTCACTACATGAGAACAAAAGAAAATCAGAACACAAAAGGTAAATGGTAACTAAGACTGTGCGTAGGTGTATGAGGATGAGTTTGTATTAGCATTCAAACAGTGGACTAACAACAAAAGGATCAATATGGTCCATGATTGCCAAAGGTCCATGATTTGAAAGCATGTACAAAAACCAATGGAGCTGCTGCCAAAAAGTTCAAATTTCCAAACGTAAGAGCAACAATGGGGTCCACGATTGGAGGCGTTAAAGTATGTGATAAGAGTGGTGTTTTTGAGGTATTGATGTGAAATATGGGTTGAGTTGTGCGAATACAGAGCATGATTATTGACCCGTGTTTGAAATTTGAGTTTAAGAGAATTACCAGCCTCTAAGAGAAGTGAACCCAAATATTGTAATTTGTCATTTCCATGAAATGAAGTTGCTGTAATTTGCCAGAGTTGACATTGTGGGGTTTAGTGTTATGTGAATTGATTTGGTTTGGATCGAGTTGGGAATTGGAGTTTGGGGTTGGGGTTTTCATTACTTTGGGGTTTGGGGAGACAATTAAATAATTTGTGTTATGAATATCAAACTGGCGCGAATTGTTTTAAAATACTTTGCAAATAATAGTTTGCCTGACAACACATTTTGCAAGGTTGCCAATTTTATTTTGTTTCTCTACATTTTACTGATATAAAAAAAAGCATTAGTCTGCGGCAGAATGGTGAATACCAGCTTTGCTTGAATACCCTATAGAAATAATATTAACACATCAGGGATATGCAAGGTTCAAGAAAGGCCATGACACCCTAGACAAAGACCTGCTCTATTTTATAAGAGTTAGGATCATTTGGAAATGCAGGGTCAACAGAAACGGGTTGCTGGGGGTGTTAGGAGGCATGTACATCCTGCAATAGTATTTACAATGCTGCATGGGTCTATGGGACGTACGCACTTTACCTCCGTTAAAGGCATTGCATACGTTTGGTAATGACTCTGAAAATTTATGGCAATAAAAACTTACTTGGTGAGTAGTACAGCTGCTTTGGATAGTATAATGCATATTGAGAAACGTTCAATTCGAAGTACCGCGGTTATGGAAAAATATGTCACTTTTTATCTCCAAAAATTATGAATCTGAGAAGCGTTATGGCCGTAACACTTCTCAGCTATTGACTAACTGTTATCTGGCGTGAAATAACCGCTCTAGTTTGTCGCCAAAATCTCAAAAACGCTACCACCTTTTGAATTGAAACTTTCACAGGTTAGTTTTATGGTATATATATTCAATTATATTGGTTTGAAACAACGAAAGGCTCAAATTACCAAACGTATGCAATCCCTTTAAAGGAGGGGTGACGTATCGTTACAAAAAATATCAATAAATCAATAAAATTCACGTATAATACCCTAACACAGTCTGAAACCTACAATAAGTAATTGCCCCTTTGGAGATGCAATGAATTAAGACAAGATATTGGAAACATATTATTCGATGGAATTTGTAATAACATTAAAGGTAATATCATACTTTGGTTTTTCTCAAAGAAATGCAGATTCATTGGCAAAAATATCAAGACAGATACAGTAACAGTCATTTGTGACATTTTCACTCCCATACGACGCCCACTTTTTAAGAAAACATTGAAAAAAGGCCACTTTAAAATTCTTTTCTCCATTAGTTGTTTTTGGTCTTTGGGTTTTACTCTTTTCTGGATAAATACAGCTTTTCAGGCAGAAACTTTTTTGACGGTATGTTTCAACCATCTACCAAGATCGTTCGTCCGAACGATTTTTGGAACAAACATAAAGGATACCCTCACTTGAGTTGTTTTAGTTAGCCCCTTTCACTCAAGGTATGAAGATGGTGCTGGGAGAAACATATCAATAAAATATTTCCACCTGAAATGCTGTATTATTTATCCAGAAATTAGTAAAACAAAGACCGAAAACAGTTTTGATCTCGGGGTAAAATCAAAACCATTCTTCATGTTTTATAAGAAAAATTGTGTCGGGTTTTCGCTATTTTCTCGTGACTCAGATGTCCGATTGAGCTTTATAAAGTTTATTATTCCATGTAAATGTTTGATCAGACAAAGTATGAGTGCTGTCCTGGGACCTTTACCAATCATGTATTGTACCATATGCCTACCCCTCGCCTCGACCCTCATTCAGTTACGTTCATTACTTAGGCGAGGACAAGAAACAGACACGACGTGTTTATGGTTAACGTGTTTATGAACTAATTAGAATGTCACGTATCTTGGGTGAATGTAGGGCCTACTCAAGAATTAGGGTGACTACCCAACATTTGAAGTGTCAGTCCCGGACATCCGGGTTCCCCCTTGTGTGACGCCGGAATTCTTTGTCCTTGGACTGATCAGGGCTGTATATATGAAGGAAACTTCTTCGTTTTATTTCAATACTGCAGACACTTCTTCGTTTTATTTCAATACTGCAGATTACGACACTAGCTGTTGAATATAATCTGAAGACCTAAACGTGCAAAATAACACTTTGGCGAGATGGCTTCATACACGTAAGCAGTTTTGTTCCCATATTATTGTGTTGGTTTTTGTTGTTGGTGGTGGTTTACTTCTTTTACAGATGTTTTTATCCGGACGCCTATAGTACATGTTTTGAGCTATAGGCTGGGTAAGACTGAGAACACGTTTGAAATTAAAAGTTGCAGACATCTGGTTTTTGAAATGCATTTTTAAACCATAAAAATGTTATCGACAAAATGTGGCCATTACATACTACTGTATTTCAATTCAATCATGTTTCAATTTCCGGGGCAAATCTCTGTAGAATCTAGTTTTCTATTCATTATCGAAATCTACTGGTGCAATATGTAGGCCCTCTGCTAAAGGTTTCAATGTCAGTTTTCTCAATCGTCATTTTGTGGAAGCAGCATACTTGATGAATTCATGTACGTATCCTGTGTCAGAACTCAGAAGGTTGAATAAGCGGGGAAATCAGGTCTTGTAAGATGTTTTGGTGTCTTTCGAGATGTCTGTCTCTCTGTAGGTTAGCTTGTTTACAACCAAATGTTTTTATATGGATCGGTTTGCGGAAACACCATGTCAGAATCGTTTTAACTTTCGAACTTCTTTTTCGTTCGCACTTCTCGTAAGGTCTCAATGTTTCCACTAGCCTGCTATAGTCATCATTAGTGTTTATACTACAGTGTTTGTTCCACAGAATCACCGTTTCCATTTAAGCCCTAGCTGCCGTGCTCCTCACGTCTGCATCATCACTCGTGTTGGCCTGCACCTCTTCCATCTCCGTGAATATCGGCGTGTCGGAGGCTGCCCAGTGCGCCTACGTATTCAGCGTGCCAGAATCAGAGGATGGTACCTGCCCTACCATGAGCGATGCTATGAAGCACTGGCTGTCTCCACCAGAACTGACACAGGACCTGATAGGTGAGTAAGGAGTAACTTCTGTAAGTTCCTCCTTTCTCTTCTTCTGGAGCTGTGATGCGTTGTTTTTTAGGGTTTGCTGCTTCTCGCCATTCCATGCAAAGGAGTAGCTTACTTGGGATTGGAGTATAGGGTCATTGTGGTTATTTGATAATTAAGAAAGGTGTATACAAATTGTTTTTTGGGGTTTGTTTTCCACAGCTCACTACGCTTTTGATGGGAACCTATCTGATTCCACGGCCAACAACCGTGATGGAAGCGCCACTATAGGGCAGATCACCTACGACAACGGCCAATGCGGTAAAGCAGCCGCCTTCAACGGCCAGTCCAAGGTCGACGTCGACGCGTTCCGTAGCTATCCATGGGGTTCGAGGTTCAGCGTCAGCGTTTGGTTCCGTAGAACCGGTTCCCCAGACACCTACCAAGGCATTGTGAACACCGGGTACCATAGCTCCGGCTCCTGGGAGATCCGCATGGGGCGGGAGATGAGCGGGCAGAGTCTGGGCGGCGGGGTGGTGACCGCTAACAGTGGTCAGACCTGGGACTACAGCAACATCCAAGCCAGCTTCGGAAACTGGCATCACGTGGTCATGACGTACGACGGCTCCAAGCTCCTGTTTTACCTTGACAACAAGCTACAATCCGGGGGCGAGTCGTGTTGCCAAGGGGACATCATCAGTAAGGACATTCCGCTGACCATCGGTCAAGCAGGAGTGGGGAAGTCAGGGGAATTCTTCGTTGGTCTAATTGATGAGGTCAAGATCTTTGGCAAAGCTCTCACTGCTAAGGAGGTCGATACACTTTTCAACTCTCAGTGTGCACCTTAGGTTTGATAACACACGAAGCATGTCTTCCAATTGGTACAATCAATAAAGTCGCCACACCAAAGGCTTATAATTCAAGGTTATCAATTTTTCTTTGTTAAATTTTCAAAGGTTTTTACATGTTAAAATAAGAAGCTTGTTATTATTATTTTTTTCAATTTAAAAGTTTTGGTCTTCTTTATACGATTTACCATTACAAAGCTTGCTCGGGCATACCCGTGAAAGACGAAATGTGTCTAAACGATTTTTCCCCTCCCAAAATGCATGGCTTATACGGTATAACATTATTTCACTTATAAATCTGTCTCGGTGGGACTGAAAATATCTTTTAGCCTTGAAATTCGACAGCGGAATATAATTACCGTACCATGTTTAATCCGTATTCTTTTGAGTTTTGTAAAGGACAATAATGCAGTTATTGGGGGTCTAGTTCAGCATTGCCCGAATTTCAGTGGACGGGTTAGTTTATACATCAGATGATTTACAGAACTCTCATTCCGTCTAAAATCCCCTTTCCCTTGTATTGTCAAATGTTTTTTAATGTTGAAAATATTTCATTCATAATAAATCTGTTATACGATAGGTAACAACCTCCCACTTCGAAGAACAGCCATTGTGTTTGGGTGTGTGTGTTTTTACAACATGTTCATCTACATGTAAGAGCAAAATGCAGTTTCTCCAGGCTCATATTTCAATAGAGTGAGGTTAATGTTTAAACGATCAAACATAATTTTGGTCACTGGTTTTACTCTTTTCTGGATAAAGTACAGCATAAATATGTTAATGGTTCGTTTCTACCATCACTATCTTTATACCCTGTTAGTTATAGGTAAAGCTGAGTAGATTTCTGTTTCTGTATTCTACCAAAGTATGATACTACCCTTCAATTATTATTTGTTTTCCTCATTATTTCATAGATTGCCCTTTTCATCATGAATGACGTAAGAACGTCAGGAGGTTGAGGACATTTTTATAGAGTTAATAGTTTGTAGCTCGTTTTATCGGAAGATTGGCCATGGGTTTGACACTATAAATTGAAGGGTAACCAATTCACTAGCGCGTTCATATCTGGCTTTCAATGCAATACATGAGGCGGGAACCGTCGGGTGGGGATGCCAAGCTAGGCGATCACAAGGGATGGACCTTGTCTTCGAGTGTTTCATACCGGCCTATGCGTAATGCTGTATTATTGTGCGCGCCTCTCAGAGAGACAACGAATTGAAAGATTTGGCCGAGAGAGGCCGATATTTCTATAATTATCTACACAAATACATCAATGGGTGACATGCAGGTGACTAACGAAACCATCCTGCTATAAGGTTACGCTGCATCCAATACGTATATTTGATACTTCCGTCTAATATTGGCTTGTTGGTTCCATACGCTGCCCGTGGAAATGAGATACGAGGTATGCCAAGGAATGCCGAGGTGCTATAACAAAAGTCACGCTACTGCAGCTACTGCCACTGCTTTTAAATTGCTGCTACTATTGCTTCTGCTACTGCTATTGCTGTTGCTGCTGTTATTGTTTATGTCAAAATAAATATTAAATGCTTAAAGTTAGGAGGGCCTAACGCGTTTCGATCCTAACAGGATCTTTCTCAAAGGCAAACTAAAGGTAAAATAAATATTAACGTATAGTTCAAGTGATTAAAATCTTTCACAATGATAACAATTTGACACACCTTTACAATCACCCTTTAGTTCCAATGGTATAACCATGCAATATAGCTGCAGTAAAGCTTGGATACTTACATTTTGGTCTTGAGCACCTCTACGGAAGTGTTAAGAGCCAGGGCTATGGCCCACACGGCATCGTACCCGTTGGTATTGTAATTGTTCCAGTCGTAACCCTGATTCTCTGGCCAAGTCATGCGTTCACGGAGCAGATCTATGTATTCCATGGGCGTCTTAACAATAACAAACGAAGAGAAAAACGATGTTATTGTGGAAATAGCTATATGGTATACTTCCCTGTGGAGAACAACAATAATGCTTAGGAATGATGTAAAAATGTCATGATGTTTTGAGATAACGGGCAGAAACGTGCACTGAACTATATATAATCTGGATAAGCAATTGCGATCTTTTGAAAATGTTCATGCTGTAAACAGATCAAACAAAAACTTTTATTATTCAGTTTAGCTAATCAATTTGTAAAATGTTCTCACAATTCCCGCAATGGTGGGTTCTGGGGACGTGCTTAGAAGTACAGCTGATGCTGCTAAGTATCGCACGCCCTCTACGGCGAGGTTCATTTCTTGGAGTGTGCAGCGAACCTCAGGGTCATGTACAGTCCACCAATGGTACTGATACCAGCCAGGTAGAACCCACACATAGTCAGGCCCTGTCATGTTACGTTTATAAGCCTGTCAAAAAACGAAAATGGTTACAAAGTATTCATCGTTTACACTTTGAATTATACTCATCCTTTTGGCACATACGACCAAACAGCCTACAATATAAACACATTTACTAATAATGCATGCATAAGCTATGATGAATTGACATTGCTAATCCTGTGCAATAATATTCACGGAGTCATTATGATAATTTTCAGGTTAGGCATTGATTCTCAGCTGACTTCAATAGGTCCATCTGAATAAACTTTTCGTGAAGAAATTTCAACAGAAACAGATGTATATAGGTTGTTCAGTTCTTTAGTTAAAGGCAATATCATACTTTGGTTTTTGAAAGACAGATTCATGGGCAAAAAATATCAAGGAAGATACATCTACAGTCATCTGGGAAAATTTCAGTCCCATACGATGCCCACTTTTGGAAAAAACAGTGAAAAACGGCCACAGTATTTTTGAAAAGTCTTTTCTCTTTTATTTTTTATCTTTAAAAGATCAAAATAATTTTGGTCACTGGTTTCACTCTTTTCTGGATAAATACAGCATTTCAGACGGACAAATGTTAAAGGTATGTTTCTACCATCAACATGTTTATGCCCTGTAAGTTATAGGTAAATCTGTGAAGATGTCTGTTTCGGTATGCTACCAAAGTATGATAGTACCCTTCAGCGTAGGTTTACTTATTCAGTCCAATGAATTTCTAGGTGATTATTATGAATGTATTCATGTCAGTGCAGGTAGGTTAACCTTTAAAAGCCATATATAAATAGCACGTGTGAAAACACTTCACCTGACGTATAATATCATATACAATTTTTTCTGTGTGTAGGAAATTATTTTGGACGGTCGGTAATTAGGTGGTGACTCAAAGAGTTACTGTTATAATGCAGAGTAAATTCAAGAGCAGATATTCGGGCTGCAAATGTCAAGGCATTCGATGGTAGGTTGAAACTTGCTTAAGCCGCTCGAGACTACATAATTTAATACACAAGCCGTACATTATTAAACGGCACCATCTTCATATCAAGAAAGTTGTTGTTGGTGGTGGTGGTGGTGGTGGTGGTGGTGGTGGTGGTGGTGGTGGTGGTGGTGGTGGTGGTGGTGGTGGTGGTGGTGGTGGCGGTGGTGGTGGTGGTGGTGGCGGTGGTGGTGGGGTGATTAATGAACAGAATGGTCATGGGTCATCCTATTCTCAGTGAACTCCCTGATCAAAGTAGGTTGTCTTCAAGCTCTTTGGATTATATGGAATTTGAATGCTATACCTTTTCAGATTCAGAATGTTAGTATTGAAGAACTGACAAGTGATGAATGAACTCAACTCACCTCACATACCATCCGTCTGGCCTTACTTCCGTACGTGTTACTAATGATAATCTTGGCATCTTGACTCTACAGAGAAAAATAGACACGTTCCAATTAAACCAGTTATAATGAGTTACAAGTGAAAACTGTTGTTTTACCCGATCTTGAGCCTGATATCTTGCTCCAATTAGAGGCTACCATAGCGTAAACGGCAGTGTGGCACAAAAACCTGGGTCGATTTCAGGAAGCCCTAGGATAGATCGTAACTCGAGTTACGAAGGATAACCCATAGAATCCTACACATTGCTGCAATGCTTATGATAAGTCATACGAGGATGAGTTTGGTGAAATCCACCATTTCTGAGCGAATGGGTTGGCAATTTGTGATTACGATCTTCTAATAATGGTATATCGGGTTTACCAATTATATATTGAAATGCAAACTCACTTCAAGTAATACAGATGCGCTAGCTTAACCAATTACCGGATTACACCAGTGGATGGATAAGTCAATTTGACTGGTTTTGCAACGTGGATGCATTGTGTCAATAGTCCAACATTAATCACAATATTCGTCAGGTTAATGTTTGACTATTATATAACGCTTACCTTGAGATTCTCAAGTTGATTTCTAGGATCTTCAGAGAAGCTTTGCGACGAGATAACGGTGATGTTTGCTGCTTTCAGCAGAATCAAAAGATGGTCCATTGTCTATGAAGTAAAAGGCACAGAATAAAAAGAAGTGATCAAAATTTTTGTTTTTATCATTAACCCATACATTTGCTATGCAAATGACACAAGTAACACGAATATGTCTACTCAAATTGGTGGAAAACCAGTGGTATAGGGCTAAGTTTCAAAACACAAAAATATGGTAATGATAATTTCAGAAAACAATTTACGTATTAAAGCGAAGCATACAATGAGTTCAGGCAGGTTGGTGGTAATTTGGGAAGACAGTTTCTACCAAAACAGTCATTGTCTGATTAACCACGCTAAAAGACTGAGAAAAAGTGACATGACACGTCAAAAGTCATCGGCTAGACAGATCATTTAATCATTAAGAAAAAGACGATTGAGCATTTAATCCAATCAACGTCCACCAAGTAACGAAGAGTTTCAGTACTACAAGCAGGCAGATAATATACAATAGTTAATGCAGGAATTAAAGGTATTATCATACTTTGGTTTTTAAAATGCAGACTCATGAGCAAAAATATCAAGAAAGATACAACAACACTTATCTGTGAATTTTCCAGTCCCATGCGGTGCGCTCTTTTTGAGAAAAGAGTGAAAACGCACACGATATCTTTTAAAATCTATTCACCGTTATTTATGATCTGTTAAAGATCAAAATTGTTTTTTGTCATTGGCTGACTGTTTTGCTGAATTTCAGGAAGACAAATTTGAAGGAAATGTTCAACCATAACCATCTTTATACCATGTAAGTTATGGGTAAATTTGTGAAAATTCATGTTTCGGTATGCTACAAAAGTATGATAGTAGGCTATCTTTAAACACACACATCCTTAATTTACATCTGATTTGCAGTGAATGCTCATCTGTCGTTGATCGAGAAAATGAGTGAGTGGTGGAACATAATTTGTTCCTAGTAATTCATTCAAGATTTGTTTTACCAGGGAAAACAGCTCGTGGTTCTCGTGAATCGTAGCCACCCGTTTCCAGCCGAACTCTCGTAGGATACGTACTAACGCGGGATTAAGCGATGTTTCAGGCATATGCGTACGGTAGAAGAAGGGATACTTTTTTCGATTAGACAAATCAGGTGACCCGGCAGAGTATGACATCTGGAAAGGCAAAAAAAGAATAATATTTTTTGAAAACATTACTTGAAGATTTCTTCCCATTATTGATTATATGTACAGCCTTAAAGTCAAGACAAAATACCGGAACAAGAGCCATCCCATCCCAACCCATCCAACCCCACCCCATCCCATCCCATCCCACCCCACCCCATGCCATGCCATGCCATGCCATGCCACCCCATCCAATCCCATCCCACCACATGCCACCCCACCCCAACCCATGCCACCCCACCCCATGCCACCCCATCCCATCCCATCCCATCCCATCCCATCCCATCCCATCCCATCCCATCCCATCCCATCCCATCCCATCCCATCCCATCCCATCCCATCCCATCCCATCCCATCCCATCCCATCCCATCCCATCCCATCCCATCCCATCCCATCCCATCCCATCCCATCCCATCCAATCACACCCCACCCCATCCCATCCCATCCCATCCCATCCCATCCCATCCCATCCCATCCCATCCCATCCCATCCCATCCCATCCCATCCCATCCCATCCCATCCCATCCCATCCCATCCCATCCCATCCCATCCCATCCAGCCCCACCCCATCCCATCCCATCCAACCCCACCCCACCCCATGCCATGCCATGCCATGCCACCCCATCCAATCCCATCCCACCACATGCCACCCCACCCCACCCCATGCCACCCGACCCCATCCCATCCCATCCCATCCCATCCCATCCCATCCCATCCCATCCCATCCAACCCCACCCCACCCCACCCCATCCCATCCCATCCCATCCCATCCCATCCCATCCCATCCCATCCCATCCCATCCCATCCCATCCCATCCCATCCCATCCCATCCCATCCCATCCCATCCCATCCCATCCCATCCCATCCCATCCCATCCCATCCCATGCCATGCCATGCCACCCCATCCCATCCCATCCCATCCCATCCCACCCCGTCCAACCCCACCCCATCCCATCCCATCCCAACCCGTCCCATCACATTCCACCCCGTCCCGTCCCATCCCATTCCAACCCGTCCCATCCCATCCCATCCCATCCCATCCCATCCCATCCAACCCCACCCCACCCCATCCCATCCCATCCCATCCCATCCCATCCCATCCCATCCCATCCCATCCCATCCCATCCCATCCCATCCCATCCCATCCCATCCCATCCCATCCCATCCCATCCCATCCCATCCCATCCCATCCCATCCCATCCCATCCCATCCCATCCCATCCCATCCCATCCCATCCAATCACACCCCACCCCATCCCATCCCATCCCATCCCATCCCATCCCATCCCATCCCATCCCATCCCATCCCATCCCATCCCATCCCATCCCATCCCATCCCATCCCATCCCATCCCATCCCATCCCATCCCATCCCATCCCATCCCATCCAGCCCCACCCCATCCCATCCCATCCAACCCCACCCCACCCCATGCCATGCCATGCCATGCCACCCCATCCAATCCCATCCCACCACATGCCACCCCACCCCACCCCATGCCACCCGACCCCATCCCATCCCATCCCATCCCATCCCATCCCATCCCATCCCATCCCATCCAACCCCACCCCACCCCACCCCATCCCATCCCATCCCATCCCATCCCATCCCATCCCATCCCATCCCATCCCATCCCATCCCATCCCATCCCATCCCATCCCATCCCATCCCATCCCATCCCATCCCATCCCATCCCATCCCATCCCATCCCATCCCATCCCATCCCATGCCATGCCATGCCACCCCATCCCATCCCATCCCATCCCATCCCACCCCGTCCAACCCCACCCCATCCCATCCCATCCCAACCCGTCCCATCACATTCCACCCCGTCCCGTCCCATCCCATTCCAACCCGTCCCATCCCATCCCATCCCATCCCATCCCATCCCATCCAACCCCACCCCACCCCATCCCATCCCATCCCATCCCATCCCATCCCATCCCATCCCATCCCATCCCATCCCATCCCATCCCATCCCATCCCATCCCATCCCATCCCATCCCATCCCATCCCATCCCATCCCATCCCATCCCATCCCATCCCATCCCATCCCATCCCATCCCATCCCATCCCATCCCATCCCATCCCATCCCATCCCATCCCATCCCATCCCATCCCATCCCATCCCATCACATCCCATCCCATCCCATCCCATCCCATCCCATCCCATCCTATCCCATCCCATCCCATCCAACCCCACCCCATCCCATCCAACCCCACCCCACCCCATGCCATGCCATGCCATGCCATACCATGCCACCCCATCCCATCCCATGCCATGCCATGCCATGCCACCCCATCCCATCCCATCCCACCCCGTCCCATCACATCACATCCCACCCCACCCCATCCCATCCCATCCCACCCCGTCCCATCCCATCCAACCCCACCCCACCCCATCCCATCCCATCCCATCCCACCCCACCCCACCCCATGCCATGCCATGCCATGCCATCCCATCCCATCTCACCACACCCCAACCAACCAACCAACCCCACCCCACCCCACCCCACCCTATCCCACCCATCCCATCCCATTCCATCCCATCCCATCCCATCCCATCCCATCCCATCCCATCCCATCCCATCCCATCCCATCCCATCCCATCCCATCAAATCCCATCCCATCCTATCCAACCCCACCCCATCCCATCCAACCCCACCCCACCCCATGCCATGCCATGCCATGCCATGCCACCCCATCCCATGCCATGCCATGCCATGCCATGCCACCCCATCCCATCCCATCCCACCCCGTCCCATCACATCACATCCCACCCCACCCCATCCCATCCCATCCCACCCCGTCCCATCCCATTCCAACCCGTCCCATCCCATCCCACCCCGCCCCGTCCCATCCCATCCAACCCCGTCCCATCCCATCCTATCCCATCCCATCCCATCCCATCCCATCCCATCCCACCCCGTCCAACCCCACCCCATCCCATCCCATTCCACCCCGTCCCATCCCATCCCACCCCGCCCCTTCCCATCCCATCCCACCCCGTCCCATCCCATCCTATCCCATCCCATCCCATCCCATCCCATCCCATCCCATCCCAACCCGTCCAACCCCACCCCATCCCATCCCATCCCAACCCGTCCCATCCCATTCCACCCCGTCCCGTCCCATCCCATTCCAACCCGTCCCATCCCATCCCATCCCATCCCATCCCATCCAATCCCATCCCATCCCATCCAACCCCACCCCATCCCATCCCATCCTATCCCATCCCATCCCATCCCATCCAACCCCACCCCATGCCACCCCACCCCATGCCATGCCATCCCATCCCATGCCACCCCACCCCATGCCATGCCACCCCATGCCAACCAAAGGCCACCCCACCCCACCCCACCCCACCCCATCCCATCCCATCCCATCCCATCCCATCTCACCCCATGCCATGCCATCCCATCCCATGCCACCCCACCCCATCCCATCCCATCCCATCCCATCCCATCCCATTCAATCCCATCCAACCCCACCCCATCCCATCCCACCCCGTCCCATCCCATCCCATCCCATCCCATCCCATCCTATCCCATCCCATCCCATCCCATCCCATCCCATCCAACCCCACCCCATGGCACCCCACCCCATGCCATGCCATCCCATCCCATGCCACCCCACCCCATGCCATGCCACCCCATGCCACCCAATGCCACCCCATGCCACCCCACCCCATCCCATCCCATCCCATCCCATCCCATCCATCCTATCCCATCCCATCCCATCCCATCCCATCCAACCCCACCCCATGCCACCCCACCCCATGCCATGCCATCCCATCCCATCCCACCCCACCCCATGCCATGCCATCCCATCCCATGCCACCCCACCCCATCCCATCCCATCCCATCCCATCCCATCCCATCCCATCCCATCCCATCCCATCCCATCCCATCCCATCCCATCCCATCCCATCCCTTCCCATCCCATCCAACCCCACCCCATCCCATCCCATCCCATCCCATCCCATCCCACCCCATGCCATGCCATCCCATCCCATCCCATCCCATCCCACCCCAACCCATGCCATGCCATGCCATCCCATCCCATCCCATCCCATCCCATCCCATCTCACCCACCCCAACCAACCAACCCCACCCCACCCCATCCCACCCATCCCATTCCATCCCATCCCATCCCACACCATTCCCATCCCATCCTATCCTAACCCACTATTCACTTCATTCATTTTCACTTATATTCTAATTCAATATATTTCACGTCATCATATTTCAATTAATATTTTGCACATCTAATTTCAGGTCAATTCATTTCATTTCATTTGGTTCAATTTCATTTATTTTAAAATCTGCGCCGATTTTAGACCACGGGCAGTCGTACGAAGGTCCAGACGGGAAAGACTTAGGTCATGTTCGGCACGGCTTTTTTTAGCTGGACAGGCAGACAAGGCCTTTATATTAACAATTGATGTTCATATGAAAAGCACTGTGCAACCAACAACACTCACCGTGACGAGGTTCCAGTAGTAGGCCGTCTCGGCTATGGGTTGTGCGGCTGTAGAACACGCCGGCCCCAGGATCATGATCTTCTGCGGCTTGCGGAAGAGTTGATCGAAGAACACACGAGTGCCAAGTCCAGCATCACACTGTGTCATAAGAAAACAAGAGAAGGATAAATGTATATTATACAGATGCAGGAGAGATACGTCCCCGCTGAAATCATAATCTGCATAATACAGCCAGCAATTCTGAAATTTTATTCAACATTACGATCATTATTATATTTAAAAAAAAGTCAACTTCCAAATGGAAAAGTTCTTTCCCCAACGATAATAATAATGGTCTATGACCGAAAACAGATTGTGACGTTTAATGTTGATATTACTAGATCGATCTTCTTGTGAAAGAAATTCCCTCTTAAAGGTACAGTAGTACATGATTGGTAAATGTCATAGAACAGCACTCACACTTTGTCTGATCTAACATGTCGTTAAAATGATAAACCTGGGAAAATGTGAGCTAAATCGGACATCTTAGTCACGAGAAATTTGTTCTTATACAAAATAAAAAATTGTTTTGATCCTACCCCGAGATTAAAACGGTTTTCGGTCTTTGTTTGGCTAATGCCTGGATAAACACCACTTAAGGTAAAAATTTGTAACAATATGTTTCTACAGCAACATCTTCATACCCTGAAAGTTATACTAAAATATGTGAATATTTTTGTTTGGCTACAGGTATATTACCAATCCTGTACTGTACCTTTAAAATAATGATATCATTAGCCCGGAAACGGCAGCCGAACACCCCGAAGAAGGCATCACGTTACATCCATTCAGCAATCGAAATTAAATACGATAAAAACGTGCACAATTTCACGAAAATTCGTTTTCAAAACCTTCGATTTCTCGAAAACGTGGGAACACCCATGTTGTTACAAAAACACGGATTATTATTTATCACTTAATATACATTTCAATATGATGTACATTTCGTTCACATTAAGCATAATGTTCAAATGTATTGAAACTCAAAACATGTATCTTAATGTGACTCTGCAAAGATTTTCCCAGTGTTAGGATTTTGAAATTACACAAGCATTGACTTCCGTTAATGTCAGATACGGCTTGGTACACCTGCCAGTCCAGTTTCCTTTGACATTTAACTGCAATCAAGCAAAGTCATGTCTATCACGGTAGGTCTATATTGAGCAACTAACACAATTTGTCACGATTTTATATCTCTTCGCTTCTGGGAAATAAAAGGTTCAACCTTTACTGAGTGTGAACGAGAGATGGTTATGTGCGTTTGATTCAGCCTTTGTGAAACAAACACGGATGTAGAAGGTATTAAGTGGGAATAAGGAATGATAAAACAAACCAACAAATTATATAAAGAAGTGCGTTGAGATTGATTAAAATGCGCTACATTTGAAAGGTCAATTGTTGTTGTTGTTAATTGTTGTTATTATTGTTATTATTGTTATTACCTCCTGGTGGAGGTACATTGATGATGTATTCTTATCTGGACCAGCGATGAGAATAGCTTAGGTTCTTTCATTAACCACATGAATTCTTTCCACAGGACTATCAAATTCACAGCAGAAGTCTCTCACCAAGAGGCCCACTTCCTTGATGTCACCATCCGCAAGGAAGAGGACACACTTACCACTGACCTGTATTCTAAGCCCACAGATACCCACCAGTACCTCCATGCCACCAGCTGCCACCCCAAGCACTGTAAGACTGGTATAGCATATAGTCAGGCCCTCAGACTCAGACGAATCTGTTCTAATGACTCTGATTTCTCGAAACACACACAGGAACTGAAGAAACACCTAGTTGCAAGAGGCCACAGCTCTCGTAGGGTGCGGAGTGCCATTGAGAGAACTCGCGCTCTTCCCAGAGCGGCAGTTCTCCAAGAGAAAGCCCCCAGCAATGATACTTGTACTAATAACAAAGTTGCTCTTGTGACTACTTTCCATCCCTCTCTTCCTACGCAGAATCACTAATGATAACCATCACATTCTTCACACCTCAGACCGTCTCCTCAGGGCTATCCCAGAAAAGCCCATCTTGGCCTACAGACGTCCCGCAACCTCCGCGACTTGATTGTCAGGGCTGAGGTCCCACCCACTAATAATGTCTCTTCCCCAATCCAGCATGGCACATTCAAATGTAACTCTAGATGCGTAGTCTGCCAGCACCATATCCATGAGTCTGATTCTTTCACAGGCAATGGCTCCACCCATAAGACCAAAGGGAATATTACCTGCACTACATCTAATGTCATTTTATCTCATCTCTTGCAGGGTATGCAACATACAGTACGTGGGTGAAACCAAAAACACCCTCAAGAAACGTTTGTTATGGTCACCGGTCTACAGTCAAAACTCAGAAACTGGACACCCAGTGGGTTTTCACTTCAATCTCCCTAACCACTCAATTTCTGATATGATCTTGCAGGGCATTGAATCACTGGCCACCGCAGGGACTTGGTCCGGCTGAGCAGGGCCGGCGGAGAAAAGTTTGGATTAAGAAATTACGCACTATTCAGCGAATGGACTAAACCTCCAGGAAGGCAATGACTAATATTCTTGTTTGCTTATCTCCTTTTCATTCATCCACAGGTACTCTTCAATCCCCTCCCCCTTTTTTGCATTCCTCTCCTCCCTCTCGCCAATCTTGATCTCCTATCCTCTAATTAACTCCTTTGTTAATCCCCCACCCCAGCACCCACTCTTTCTAACCCTTTTGTAGTATGTTACCTTTGATCTTGCCTACCTGACCCCCACCCTTTGTCTGACCTATCTTACCCACCCTGACTCTCATACCACCCCTTCCCTTTGTCCATATCCTCTGATCCATTTTATGTATGCTTCCTTCACTTGCATGTTCATGTTTTTTGTCATTTAGCCTTTGAGAAAGATCCTGCTAGGATCGAAACGCGTCAGGCCCTCCTAACTTTAAGCATTTGATATATTTCAGGTCATTTTGGCTGATGAGCAGTTTGCAGCAGTTTATTACTTGTAATGTTATTATTGTTATATTGGTCTTGTTTACCCAGACTCCATTCTGACCCCTGTCTCGACTGTTTACAATTACCACTGGCTGACAGGGAGTAATTTGGAAGCAATGACTGCAGTACATGCAGTCTTCAATTTTTTAGCATCCACGGTGAGTACAATATTGATAATGAAAGCACTGACATTTCTTGAGGGAGGTTACTTGGTGTTCAATATTATACTCATTGTTACCATTGTCACGGTAAACCCAACCCAACATGTATGTAAGTCTTTATAATATAATGTAATTACTGCAATGTTTGGATTGCAACAGCAAACTAAAATATGCTATTAAACATGTACAATTCCATGCAGATAAACAATTGAACTATTTTGTCATTTTAGGCTTTTTGTGCAAAACCTATGTTTTATCTTTTTCACAAAAAGCTACACTTGTACCTGTGACTGCCATTGATTTTTGTATATATTGAGAGAAATTGTCACCATGATATTCAAGTTGTAATATAATAGATTGAAATTAAATAGAAACTGCAGAAATAAGACAACCTTTACACAGGATTGTATAGTAAAACAAACGAAAAAACTTAACTATGGTTAATGTAATTATTGTATACAGATTAGTATTATGTAGAAACAGTGTAGCAATAAGGACAGAATTACCATAATTATGCTAATTAATGTTGACGTCACCATCAACCACATCCCTATATCGCTAACAACTGTATAACGTCACAATGCGATTTACAATAAAACTTATTCCCAAACGACCTTGACATGGGGAATTGTGACGCGGACCACAATGCAGTCAAAATTGGTCAATTTCCTAGTATACGAAAATGCCATTACCTACATGTATATCTTTGCTTGTCCAACCAACTCAGCTCATTGACCTGTACCATGCACGAAAACAAAAGCAAAAGGTAGGCCTATATATTGCCCACCGCCTCTACACCATCATGCTGTATGAAAGGCGTTGTCAAAATAAAAAAGGCCCACTGGTAGGTTCCATAAAATCCATTATTTGTTATCTTTGAAGGGAAAAAATAACAGACGGAAATGGAATGGAAATGGCAATATAGCGACCTTAACGAGGAGAATTCTCCCTCATGCAACTTTATTAATCTCTCCGAACGGACTTGGTCATATTCCCATAAATGTAAGAAATACATGTGAATATAAAATTGACTATATTTCGCTGGCTATTTTGTAGTTACAGTGTGTATGCATTATATTATTAAGGCCTTGACGGCTTTCCGTTCAGTGGTGACGGTAGTCCTATACGTCAAATAGGTCAATGTAGAACCAGCACGACATCTAAGTGTTTAATTAAGCTTGGATCATTATGCGCATGACGGAAATTCATTGGCGATGTGTGCATCAATTCCCATTCTCGCAAGTTAAACACAATCAACATGCACACTTATGAATATAGATCATAGGTTGTACAGTATAACGGTCAACATTATTCTTATCGAAAACTTAGCAATGCATTGTACACTGGTAAATATCAATCATTTTACACTACTGCACCTTAAGGCCGCCGCACACGAGAGCTTTCTGCTGAGCAAAACATCTCTCGAGGCCGTTAGCTCAGCACTTACCTCACGTGTGCGGTCGATTTTTGGTGAGATTTCTGCCTCTCGAGGCCGTGAGACCAAAAGCCAACATCTTTGATTTTTTTTGCCTCGCGTGGATAAAAGCTCACCGTGTGCGGTGACTTGAGCTACGTGCTGAGCAAAAAAAGGGCAACTGGCCAATGAAAGCGCACGCTCTGTGCCATGTGATTTCAAAATCGCAACGTTGTCACTGACTCCATTTTGGAGAAGTCGGTCGATTTGTGGCCGGACTATCCCTTTCTTTATAATGTGCATTTACAGATTTTATGAAAAATTATATTCTGGCAAATGTAGGGCGGGGGGGGGGGGGGGGGGGGGGGGGTATAGCCGAACTTGTTCCCGACTCCCGTTTGAAAGACAAAATGAAAGACAGTCAATATTACTTGTTTCCTTGTTCTGCTAGATCCGCCCCTGTCCAGTTAAAGGGCATGTACAACATCATGGTAACAACATATGTACGTATAACTTCCAGGGTACAAAGATGTGTTGGTAAAAACCCCTTTACAATTTATTGCCTGAAATGATGTAGCCTATTTATCCAGAAAGAGTTAAACGAAACTCCGAAAACATTTTGATTTTCACAAGATAAAAAATCATTCTATATGCTTTATACGAACAACTGAGTCGGGTTTTGAGCTCTAAATTTTACAGGCTAAAGGTCCTGTGACAAAAAAGCTGCAATGAGCTGTTATTTTGTAGCAGATGATTAATAAAATCGATATCTGTATTCAAAACAAGTTAATTATGTCTTAATTATTTTATATGAATTGTTTTAGTTTTATTTTATTCCTTTTGGGAACGCCCATTTTTAAAAGCCCGAAGGCGATAACGTGTTACGTAATGGCTGGTGACGTCAGCTGATGAACACAGGTTCAGCCAGAGGATGAATTCACATACTCTGTATGTGTATTGTACACGCAGTTTCCTGCTTGCGCGCTGTCAGTTTGGCATTTTCCTGACACTTCTTGTTAGTTATAATGCACAGATTAAAAAAACAACGAACGCCTCTTATAACTGTTTATTTATCTACCATGATAAATTGTTTGGGAACAGAAGAATACGTAACTACTGCCGGAAATTTCGGATTATGGTTGGACCATGTAGAAATAAGACACACGGTCTCCATGAACGGAGCCACTGGCATGCGACTTATTGACACTCGTGCTCAGTGCTGTACGTTACGTTGACTGTGATTTTTGAATAATTCATACTGCAAATTCAAGGAGTAAAGTTACGAAAAATATGTACAGATGTTCAATAAAATGGTAGCGGTGTGTTGCTGCTGGTTGTAGGTAACATAGTGTCACGAAGCCTATCCATCTGATGACTGATCGGTAGCACCGAGAATTTGGACACAACAGGGGCGACTTGCGAGACCGAAACTGTGCTGTGGGCCGGCCGGGGAGGTCAGTCATGCGACCAGTTTTCTTCGTAGTTTGTGGTGAAACATTGCAGCACCTTTCTCTACTCCTAGCCCATGAACTCGCCTGGATTATTTTTTCTCTGACTCTCACACATCTGTTATTGTCAGTGCATTCTTGTTTTTGCAATTGGCCCACAATTTTTCGAGAAATAAATGTCTTTCCTGCGTCACCTCTCGTTGCCGAAAAATTGAAGTTGACCAGCCACGAGTCCCAGCAATCATGGATTTTGGGATCATCAATCTTTTATAAGGGGATACACGTTGTTTTTACCACGGGGTGTGAAGCGATGAAAATGCGATTGCGGTCATTTTCATATCATGTTACGTGTGGGACATATCAACGCCTGGTAAAGTAAGACCTAGCTTTGCTTTCATTTGATATATTTTTAATGAATAAAGTTGATAATTGAACTTCTACAGTGCGATTGATATTACAAACCACCCCTGTAAAAACAATGGTCTGGTCCAAATGCGTCCGCTAATGCATGTGATTTACAAAAAATAAGAATGATAATTATGATAACAGCAATCGTCAAGCTGGGGGACGCAGAATGTTTGGGTTTTTTCTCGAAATGTTGGGGGTCAATTACAAAATTGAGGATGTCCGGGAATAACAGACGTATGGGGACCATGAAGAAAAGTAATTGAGGGAAATTCTTGACCTAGGAGTAGAGGTAGGTGCCGCAACGTATCACCAAAATTACTGCACCCAGAAAAATACGTAGGGCCTTTGCTAAAATGTAGAAAATACCCACGCAGGAGCAATGTTACTTCTCTAGCTAAATTCTAAAACAACAGACAGCGAGTATGTACGGGCCCCTAAACAATTATTTGAGAATCATTGAAAGTATTTTTGTAAAATTGATCTAATATCAAAATATTTGATTTTTAAAATACTTTTCGAGCACTTCGTTGTGGGCCCGATGGTGGAGTGGTACATGGTGTAGGGCCGAAACATGTAGGCTGCGACATGTGTTGGTTCGTGGCCTACGTGTACGTGTACTGTTGGGCAGCATTATTTCGTTCCGTTTACCTCCAAATTCATCAACATTTTGAATGATTTCGTCGTCGGGTTCTTCGCCAAAGCTTGGTTCAGAACAGTTTTCGGATTTGATGTCAATGCCATGCCTTTCAAGGGACTGAATTTAACCGAATTTACACCATGTAGACCTACATATTTTCACATAAGCATACGGGTAACCGGTATAGACTCTAGCAGGTGCAAGCGGTGCGTGGGATACGTCCCGTGCAAACTTGGCAATCCTTCGTCGGCTGAGCCACAACAAATCAACATAATGTCTTGAACTCGTATGTCTTTAGCCCAGATTCAAAGAAAAGAATTTTTCTTCATGACAATTCGAAATAAATTATTATTACGAAAATCGCAACTTCAAAACACATCATCATCATCCGCAAACCAAGTGTTCCCTCTCGAGACTACATTGTAATGCGGTTTTATATGGATATACACGCTTGAGTACCAGTGTTACTGGTACCCGTCAGTAGTCGATGTGAAAACCTGGGTTCATCAGCTGACGTCATAGGCCGTTACGTAATCATTATTGCCTCTGGTTTTTTTGTAGTGGGCGTTCCCAAAAGAATAAAAATAAATGAAAACAATTCATAAAAAATACTTAAGAGACAGTAAAGTGGTTTTTGAGTGCTGATATCGATTTTATTATTTATTTGCCACAAAATAACAGCTCCTGGAATTTTTGTGGCCTAGATTCTTTAATAATTCATGTACATGGTGGATTAGACAAGTGTGAGTGCTGTTCTGTCTCATTTTTCAACGTTGTGCCTATCCCTTTAAACAAAGTGTTCATATGAAATTTGTTTCATTATAATATATTATTTTATTATAGGCTATTATAATTCATTTTGTGTACCCTAGTACTCAGTTTTTGTTTCAGCCGTTTATATATTTTCATATTCGTGATTTGTTTATTTCAGCTTTTTATTCCCATTCCTGTAATTGTCGGTCATTTCACTGTTGGATGTGATGACAAAATGGGCGCCGCTATTTTGGAAGTCACATATCA
>CAXARH010000146.1:0-12955 GCA_963971285.1 Astropecten irregularis | reverse complement strand
GTCAGTGCATCTTTTGGAGAACAAGAGAAAAATAATATTTGATGGACTCAAAAGCTTTGTAAATATCAATGAAAAGATTAAAGGTAGTATCATACTTTGGTAAGAGACCAAAACAGAAATGTTCACAGATTTACGTATAACTTTCAGAGTATGAAGATGGTGCTGGTAGAAACCTACCGTTTACATATTTCCGCCTGAAATGGTGTATTTATCCAGAAATTAGTAAAACAACGACCGAAAAACTTTTTGATCTTTTAAAAGATCAAAAAATAAAAGAGAACAGACTTTAGACATACTGTTGCAGTTTTTCACGATTTTCTCAAAAAGTGGGCACTGTATGGAACTGAAATTTTCACAGATGACTGCGACTGTATCTTCCTTGATTTTGTTGCCAATGAATCTGTACTTCTTTGACAAAAACAAAAGTATTATACTACCTTTAACCACTACATGTAGCTTTGGCAGTTAATGTTTTATATTAGAAAGCTTGGCATATTATTAAACAGTGTTGTAACTAGGGTCAGAAGTCAAAGGGGGCATACTGAGTGTACCATTTGTATGGGGCACAATGAAGTTGTCATAATTGTAACATTTCTTCTGTCAAAAATTCGAAATTTCAAAATGGGGACACCAATTGGCTACCGACCTGCAATGAAAATGTAATTCCTAAATTCCTAAATATTCCTACATTGGTTTTGTAGAATTATTAATTGTAATTTGTACATACTAAGTAAGGGGTGGATTCAAGATTTTTTTCGGGAGGGGGGTTGGAGATGTGCGTACTGTTTTATGGTAGGGGATCTGCGCTTGTTAGTCTAGTCTTCGGAATCTGTGTTTCAACGTTTCACAGTTTCACAGTCTGTTTTAAAGACTGTGATGTATGTTAAAACTATGTGATATTACAGGTCGGTAACTGTACATGAAGTTTTTAATTACTGCTTTGTTTCAACAATTTGAAAAAAAAAGGAATTCACGATTGAGTACATTTCGTGTAAGTGTGAAATGTGGACTACCTTATTAACGGGTTTTGAATCACTTCAACCTCTAAACTCTCGTTCGATTCTAAGAGCCGATGTAAGTACAAAAATGAATTGACCATCATGAAAATGAAGCACTGAAACAAAATATGCTATTGCATATTTCATTATTATGCAGGAGTGAAAGCTCTTAAATCATTATTTCCACAAAATATTTCACTGCCATCTAATCATATAAATCTACACTGCCTCTAAACATTAAAGGCACTCGGTATAACATGGTGAATCACAGTATACTTCATGTACAGTTACCGTCTTGATATTATTTAATCCCATATCAGGACCATGTGATTTTTGTGTGAAGTGATCAGAATATGACTCAAACACATTGTAAATGGTATCTTTAAGAGTTCCAGAGCAACGGGCAGTGTAGGCTGAGTGTTAATTTATTCAATTTTTATTTTGAGACGTTTTATTGGTCTTGAAATGGGATTAAGTGGTATTTAAATTATCAGGCTGTCCTGCACAAAATGCAGTGTGGAGAAAACTGGCTTTAATTTTTAACACATGAGGTTAGAGAAATATTGGATACATTCCAGTTAAATTATTGTTACATTATTTTTAAGCGTATCAGGACTGTGTTAACTGGGAAGCCATTTTCCTTCATATTAACATTTTTGTGGGATATAGCCTGCATGGGAGCAAGTTTATATAGAGCTGCTTTTAAAAGCAAAACAAATTGGAAAGTCTTCCTTGGTCAGACAGGATTACCAACCAAATTTCCATGTGATGTTTACTGCTTTTGACTTGTATTTGACCATAGTTTGCTGAGCACAGACAAGGAGTTTTGACGGGCATACTGATCTTATTTACCAAGGTTTGGGTGCATAAGCAGCTCTATGAAATTGGCCCCAGGTAAAATGCATAGCATTTGTTCCATCGAACAAATTTGCATATTGAGTCATTATTGTTATCCAGTTTGCGTGCTGGAGGAATCAATGTTATGAAGTATGTTACGTGGATAAAAGTTGAAACACATATTCTAAATCTTATCAGTGTCTCCTATAATGACGGACAGAGTATTCTGCTCCAAAAACGTCCAATCGGTTCTTCTTTAGAACCATTATGCCGAGAATTTGTTTTCTTTTGCCCTCAAGTGGAAAAATTGAAATTTTGGGTCGGTCGGTCTATTTTTGTTTTTTGGCCGACTTTCAAACATTTAAGAATAAATACAGGATGTATGGTTACCAGGGCTTATAAATCAACAGTCTTGGGTCGTTTTGAGGAGACACGCTTTTTTACTGCTAAATCTTACATTTTCTGTCAAAAGTGGTGAGTTTTTATGCTTTAGGACTCAGAGGAAAAAAAAGAAGAAAAAACAATCCCGACCCAAAGTTTTGGCATTTTACGGTCGGTCGCTGAGGACAACGCAACAAATTTCTTTTAGGCCTTATGGGAAGAATTATTCCACTGATTGACGATTTTCACTTGTATACACAAACCTATGGAAACGACAAGGGGCGTTTTGAGAAAAATGGCTGCCGCTACATTCAAAGTGTATAATTGTTTAAGGTAAAAAAAACACCCTGTAAAACTCCCTTTTCAGATAGGCCTATGCTACCCCAGTGTTATACACCTGAAATTGAAGTTCCTCATGACTTGTATCCAAATAGTGAACTCTTGGAGGAGTATATAAAGGTAATCCTTTTCCCGTATTGGTCATTAGTGGAATTCTTTCCCTTGTCTTTGACACTTAATTTCTTACTTCGTTTCTAATTTGCATTTTTGTTCATATCCAGTTTATACTCAGAAATGATAAGTCAATAAAAAAAAATAATGACATTATTTTGAGTTGTGGACATGTTTTCTTTGGACATTGTGGTAAGCTTGAAAAGTTGAAGTGCTTTGCCGACCTTGGAGCCGATGAAAAAAAAAGCATCAAGTTGTATGGTTTTGAAGACAAAAAGCTGCCAGAATTGTTTAATCTTATTACAGGGTACTTCAAAGAAGGATTTATGTCTGAGGAAAAACTCGACTCGACAATGAAAGTCGTACAGAACACGATATCTGCTTCTTGACAAAAATATTTGGAAAACAATTCTCGACGACGGGCGGTTTGTGCGTGAATTGCCCGTAGCTTGCGCCATCTACACGTTAGTTTTCATCGGCTGTCAAGTTATGAGAATGAAAGTTACCCGGATGTACGTCCGCACGGATCTATTACATGAATTTATAAAACAAAAATTGCAGGTATCAAATTCCTCCAGTATTTAGTTTGGCGTGACCTATGTACAATTTTTTAATTTTTACTTACCCAATACGGCAATGGTAGCCAGTCCATGGGTGTTGTCCGTCTGCAAAGTCCTCTTCCATGCTTGCAATAGAGTGAATACCCGGAAGTGCATGCCACCATGTTGTTGTGTTGTTAAGCTCACGGTACCGGAATCACGAGAAAGAGTAATTGGACTCGGTCCCAGATAATTAATACTCAGAACTCACATTAATTTGAGAGAACTTAAACAGGCCTCAGTTATGTACACTCAGGGTAGCTGGTACCCAGCTTCTACAGCAAACTAACTTACCTAAATACGACTGGGTCTCGGTACCAGCTAACCTGAGTGTACTAAACTGAGGTAACGCCCTTAAAGAGCAGAGAACTCAATGCAGCATTAAATTGCATTGGATATGGACGTTGCCTGTTTCCTTCCTCCATGCCTGGACCAACTACACTGTGAACCGCACGTGGCTTGATTATAAGGACAGTGTGTGTTTGACACATTACGTAATAGCGCTCCGCACTAATGACGTCACACGAGTGAATTGGCCAGCGCGCGCGTGCACGCGCACACACGCCCACCACACGTTTGCAATGTTTGTTTGAGTTCCGGTGTGCTATTTTTAGCTCAATTGAGGAGCGCTATTCAGCAACCTAATACATCATTAAGTAATTACGGTGACATTCCCCTTCCTGGTCTTACGTGTAAAGAATGTTACACAACACACAAAAGGACTATAGGAATGCTAAAGCATGTAGAAATACAGGCCTGGTTTATTTATAGCCTATATGAATGTACCTGTACAAGTGAATGGCTCAGTTAAAAGTTATGAATTTTGTGGCAAACCAATTACAATTTACAGTTTACAAAAATAATGCAGTGATGAGTGGGCCGCATGTCACTGAGTGTTCTGCATGAATGGAGCCAGTGGTGTGACTTATAATTATGCCTTTATGACTCTGGAGGACCGTGGCCAATCAAAATCGCCACTGATTCGACCAATGGCAGCTCGCTGCGCGGATGAATCGCTCACAACTTCTGACCAATCAAGAGGTTTCTTACAAATTCTCGCCACTGGATCGTTATTCTCGCGATGGAATATTGGACCCACTTGTGTTTCAATGTGATGGGATTGGTAAGGCTTCCCAACATAAAAAGAAATGCTTTCAAAATCGGTGTCGGAATTGTTTTCAACTCGTGCCACTTTTCTGTTTTTGTTTTAAACATTTCATCACGTCACCCACTTTTGCAGAGGGCAAATAGAAATAAGTAATTTCAGGAAAAAGCAGGCAAACATATTTACACGAGGTGTCTTTTCCTGCGCAGCCAATACATATCAATATAATGGTCGGTCTGATATTCACCTATGTCCAAACCAAGGTCCAAACTGCAATGCAATTAAAACAAAAAACCACCTTTAAAAATAGATAAATCAAGATACATATGCATTTAATTTCCTGGGTAAATACGACCATTCAAGTATTCCTAGACGTCATGCAATAATACCTTTCTTTTGTTTACAAACACCGACATGCTGGTTGGCAATACTAATAATAATAATAATAATTATAATAACCGGCATTTTATACGCTCTTTTTAGTTAACTAAATCACAGCGCTTACAAACAAAAATTTAATAGTAAATACATATAATATTACATAAACTTATACACACAAATAAATCTGTATCATTGCTATTATTATTGGTGCAACAGGTAGGTTTGGAGTTTTTTCTTAAATTGATCCAGAGATCCTGCACATTGAATGTAAGTGGGCAGACTGTTCCACTCCTTTGCTGCAGAGACTGTGAATGCTCTGTCACCAGTTTTATTGTGGGTCCGAGGAAAAGTCAATAGAAAAGGATAAGAACTTGAGCGTAGGTTTGGTCTAGAGGGAACATACGGTAGAATCAGGCGCGGTTCTAGAGTCAAAATTTTTGGGGGGCTAGAAGAGCCAATATTTTGGGTTCTTCTAACACTCGCTTCTGCTATGTCTTATTAGGGGTCGAAAAACATGCACATTATAGCCCACACAACGCGTTTTTATGTAATTGGCGCTTAATAACTGAAAAAATCCAGTATTTTCAAAAGAAAAAAATTTCACTTGCATTTTTTTGGGGGGGCTAGACAAAATTTTTGGGGGGCTACAGCCCCCCCCCCCCCCCCCCCCCTAGCCCCCCCGTAGAACCGCGCCTGGGTAGAATACAGGACTGCATATATATTCCGGAGACTGATTATGAAATGATTTATAAACCAGAAGTAATAACTTGTAACAAATTCGTTTTGAGATGGGTAGCCAGTGCAGTGAGTGCAGCAGAAGAATGGCACCATGCCTATATATACGGTTTGTTTGGAAATTAAACGAACGGACTGAAATAGTCACTGAAATAGTGCTCCGATTCAGATGATCGTGATATTGTTAGACAGGGTAACTAAAAGTTGTTCCAGAATTCTCCACTAGGGTGATTTTTTTTTTTTTTCCGGGGGGGGGGGGGGGGTGAGCATTTCAAAATGTTGTGGACCGTACCAGGGGTGGATTTCATTCACTATAAAACTCATCGTAACTTATGATAGGACTTATGATAGTGTGTGTTTGATAAGTGTTTATGAGGCAAAAATCACATTGAAATTTGAAATAAAAGGAACCACATAATGTACTGGAACAGCATAAGTTCTCGTTGTAAATTTTCATTTCTACATTTCAAAACAGTACAATCATCTGTAATTGCTCTGCAAAACTTACGGGATGAAAATATTTGACAGCTAGATCAGACAGCAAGCAACGTTTGGGCTGAAAAACAAGGGTCATGATTCTACCCCCAAGAGTTCTCAAAAATCAAAGACCCTGCCATCTTCACACCTTGCTAATACATGTACTGTAGTTATATACTAAACAAAAGGACACCACTGCACCACAAACATTATAGAAAGGGCTGGGCTGGGCTGGGCTGGGGATCGGGAGCGCAGCGGATGTGAACAAAATAATAATGCACATGGTACGAATACGATCAAAGCATTGACCAAGGCTAACTTAATGTAAACTGCCCTTATTGTACCTCCAATAAGAAAACTTTCATAATCAACACAAAATAATGTCAAAGCAAATGACTATAAGATCATTTATCCCCAGCGGCATCTCGCAGCTAGAATCTTACTCTGTGCAAGCAGCTTTTTCCTCTTACAAATTTCATCGTTTTAATGGAAAAGGTACTTTTTTCTACTTTTGGTCACTATTTACTACAAAGCAGAATCATTTACAACATGTTGAAAAAAGGTTAAACTACCAAAAAAGTCGTGCGAAAAATATGACTTGTATCTAACAACTATATAGGCCTATATACAGCAAATTCATTGTGATAAACAGTCTACGACTGTTTCATGATTAAATTGATGGAAGGATTGGTCCTTCCATTTCTATAGGCTGGGTGAAACGTTAACTGCCCCAACTTAGCATTCAGATTCTCTACTATAGACTTCAGTCTGGTTTCTCTTTTTCCGTTTGTATCTTTTTGAGGTTTTCTCTTTCCCACTGTCCAGCGTTTTACCAGTATGTCAAATTCCCGGCCTTGGATTCAGCGCCTTTAAAAAGAAAGAAAGAACAGAGAACAATTTATATTCAATTTGTAGACTTCCAATGTCTGTAAGGCATTTGTAGAGAAAATGTTTACAAAATGTACTGTAATAAAACTCTGTTTAACAATAGTGACAATCACGTTTACTGTGTGCCTCACAAGGCAAATTCTTTGAATGCTAAAGATTTGAACTTAAATACTGAGCTTAAAAGATACTAAATCAAATGATATTGTACACATATTCATATTCAAGCCGTATGATTAATGTGAAGATTTGAAAGTAAAGATATAAATGTCTAGAGTTATTAAGTGAACTTTCAACATTTCCACTCACGTTATAATCTCTGATTGCCTTTTTTATAACATCATCAGACTTCTTCTTCTGTAAAACCAAATTAATAAATAGATAAATAAAATGACTAAACAGAAAACATTTCTGCCTTGAACACTGTTCAAAATAGCCATCCTCCAACACAAACGGGTTCATTTTGTGTCTCCAATAGCTTTGCAAAACAAGCACTGCAGAAAAATTCATTGCTTTCGCTCAGGCAGCCAAAAAAGAAATCCTTAAACTTAAACTTCTTCTTAGTCTATGCAGGTTTTTATGGAAGTTTTCCTGCAAACCAAATGAATTATTTTTCGGGAACATCCAGACAGATTTTTTTTGCGAAAGTATCATTATCACAATGGATTTCTGGCTGAACAGATTGAAAAAAAAAACACTCGCAAAGAAAATGAAGTATTTCCTCTTACAAGGATAAGCCTATATAATTCTAGAGTAAGCCTGAATTGCCACATTGGCGACAAAGCTATATACTGGGGGAATCGGCCGCATACCTCACAACAAACAACCGAACACCAAAGAAACCACTAAATCACAAATACAATGATAAAGAATGGTGACAGCCCACAATCCTCAGGGCTCAACTTTTCAGCTTTTGATCAGGTTGTTCGCAGGCGCGGTTCTACGGGGGGCTAGGGGGGGGGGGGGGCAATTTTGTCTAGCCCCCCCAAAAAAATGCAAGTGAAAAAAAAAATCTTGAAAATACTGTATTTTTTCAGTTATTAAGCACCAATTGCATAAAAAACGCGTTGTGTGGGCTATAATGTGCATGTTTTCGACCACATAAGACATAGCAGAAGCGAGTGTTAGAAGAACCCAAAATATTGGGTCTCCTAGCCCCCCCCCCCCCCCAAAAAAATAATGGCTTTTCTAGCCCCCAAAAATTTTGACTCTAGAACCGCGCCTGGTTGTTCGTTGTGTTTGGATTCAGAACCCCATATGCAGTCAAGGGAAAGCTTTGCTTGTTGCTTTGTCTGCCTTATTCACCGATCCGACGGCATGATATACCATCCGCCATTACTGCGGTGTCCCCGTCCTTTTTTTGTGGCAACGAAAGAATTTACACTCCGCACTCTGTACTGCAGGGTGTATACGTCTCCTGATTTCGGGGACGTACACAATGCGGCAGAGCGTGAATTTTTATTGCCACACAAAGAAGGACGGAAACACCGCAGTAATGGCGGATGGTTTATCGTGCCGTCTGATCGGTCTATACCCATTCTGCAAGAGGCAAAAACACTTTTGTGGGCAGCCGACTTGTAGGGTTTTGTACGGAAGCTTGAATTGCCTTCCGAGTTTCCACGTTACTGAGATAATTTATCTTGGAAACAATGAATGTTTTCATGGTAACATGGAATTCAACGATAGGAAACTTGGAATTCAATGTTACTGCATCTCAGTAATACGGAAAGTTATCTCAGTAATACGGAATTCAATGATAATTTATCTCAGTAACACGGAATTCAATGAATATCATTGAATTCCGTGTTTATGAGATAACTTATCATTGAATTCCGTGTTTATGAGATAAATTATCATTGAATACCGTATTACTGCGATAACTTATCATAAAATTCTGTGTTGTTGAGATGCATTAACATTGAATTCCAAGTTTCCTAGATATTCTATCGTTGAATTCCATGTTACCATGAAAACATTCCGTGTTAGCAGGATAGTAGTATGTGAGGGCGGTCTCGAGCCTGTTTGGGAGGCGGAAAGAGGCCATTTTTGGAGGAGGAGGAGGAGGAAAGAGGCCGTTTTGAGGAGGGAGGGAGGAAATGAGGTAATTGTGAGGAGGAGTGGAGTGAGTGGTGGTGAGGGAGGGAGAGAGGGAGTGTTGGTGGTGGTGGCTGTGGTGGAGGAGGGATGGGAGGAGGTGGTTGGTGTGTAGTGATCGGAGGAGTGGGTAGATGAGATGGAAGAGATAGACGTGGTTGTGGTGACGTCACGGACAAGATGGGACAAGTTGACAAAAGAGGGGAGGTTGTGGTGACGTCACGGACGAAATAGGACAAGTCCGATCAGAACAAAGGGCGGATGAGGAGAAGTAAATGATTCTGGCAATGTTGTCTCACGATTTGATTGGTTTGTATAGTCAAAATACTGAAAACATCTTAAGTATCGTTGTTCGTGAATGATATATAGAAGTGTCTGCATTACAAACACTGTTGATGCCAGAGAAGACCATATTAAAAAGGTATAGTATATCATACTTTGGTTTTTGTCAAAGAAATACAGATTCATGTGCGAAAATATCAAGGACGATACAGTAACAGTTATTTGTGAAATTTCAGTCCCATTATACGGTGCACACTTTTTGAGAAAAAAAAGTGAAAAACGGTCACAGTCGTATATCTTTTCTTTTTTTTCTCTCTCTTTTATTCTTGATATTTACACGGATCAAAAAATAATATTGGTCACTGGTTTTACACAAATCTTCTGGATAAATACATCAATTTTAATGGTATGTCCCCACCATCTTTATATCATGCAAGTTATATGTAAATCTGTGAAGATTTTAGTTTCGGTATGCTGGCAATTAGTATGATGCTACCTTTAAATGGAATACGCTGCCAATCGTGCATTTTCATATCAGGAGGATTTATGCTCTCACTCAAGTTGTACGGAATATATTTTACTTCAAATTACTTCAATAATCAAAATGAATACAATACCGGATATGCTGTACTATGAGGAAACACAGCCCATTGAGTGGTCGAAAAATGAGCCACATCCGAACTTGGTGTGCCTTATAATATGCAAGTGTCGTACTCGATAGTGTTATCAAACATCTACGAAGAGTGAGAAATAGGTCAAACATCTGTGCATCCGGTGTCTGTTTAAGATCGAGTAATTGGTAGGGAAAAAGAAGTGGTAGCTATACCTCCATGGTCTATGTGATCTGCTTTTCTATTACATAGAGTTATTCCTTTGTACATGTAGTGAACCATATTCAAACCATCTTGGAGACTGCTTTGTTATGAGTACCATACTCTCCTGACGAATGGTACAACCCACTTCAGGATATACCCAGTTTCACTATGGCAATCCAATGACCGCTGACCAGCACAAGCTCGGAATATAGGAGTACCCCTTCCGTTGAATGTGCACTGAGTTGTTTACGGGAGGACGGGTAACTGACGTCACAACACGATGATTCATCGGGATTGCCCATTCATTCGGTACGTGGTCCTGTTCGGACCTGTTACTCCCTCTGCCCTTCCCACCTCCCCATTGGCGCTCAAAAACACAAACTGCACTACGTAATTGACTCCACGAAACTTTTTTTTCTCATTTTAATAATACTGCATACTGTTCGTTATGCCACTTTATTTTAAAAACATTCTCATAATTGGAAAACAAATTATAATATTATTAATAAAGAAACTCTAACCCCAAAATTAAACAAAGGGAGTTCAGCGACCCATGCAGTGACTGGGTCTAGCTACCGGTAAGTAAATAGAATGAAATAAAATTAATAAGCGTTAAACGTAAAACTCTAAGATACATAAAAACATCGGACTCTGTTTTATTTACTAAGGTTTTGATTTAGTTTAAGCCTATTAAACGCGGAGTGGGGAACGGAGGTAAACATTATTAATATCAAGTGCTAGATTATTATTTTTAAAGTTAAAGGCTAATGTAGTCTGTTTTAAACTTGAAGCCTCGATCTATTTATCGTCTTTATTCATCACTGTCTTCCTGGTTATCATCCTCTTCATCTTGTTGGAACAGTCCGTCAAATTTGGCCTGGTGCTTAGGCAGTACTCTGTTCAAGGCTTTGGTAAGTCCCATGCCTTTATCTATTTTTTCCTCGAGATCATCCACGATATCTTGATGAGTATCATTGTCTTTCAGATGCAGGTAACTTGACAAAAAATCCTTGTAGTTGTTGAAGAAAGTTTTCTTGACTGCCCAGACGGTCTTCCTGCTGGCCTTTTCTTTGGCTCGATCTTCGTCCATGTCCTCGTTGAGATACTTTTCATATTTTTCACTCCACATCTCTTCAGTAGCTTCTTTGGCCTCTTCCAACCAGTCTTGATAAGCGGCATTGTCCTCCAATTCAGGACTAGACTCAGCTTCATCCGTTATATCGTCATTTTCTTCATCCGATGAGTCGCCATTTTCCTCTTCCGTTTCGGATTCCGAATCACTTTCCTCTGACTCTTCGTTGTCAGACTGCGGAGACTCACTTTCACAGCTTTCTGTTCCGAATCTTGAAATCTGCGCTTTTAAATTCGGGTTCATAGTTATCTGCGCCAAACTTTTCAGATCGAATAGCGCTAATTTCTAGGTCATCGTCAACTTCATCCATTTTCGATTCATCTGCGCATGCGGCGTGTGCATTTACTGCATGTCTCCGAAGGTTATATCTCGATACAAAACCTTTGTCGCACTTGTGACAACATGGGGGTTGACTACGGAAATATTATTCATATTGTCTCATGGATGATTAATCACCAAATGGAAAGAAATGGAAATATTTAGAATATATATTCTCACTGATTCGTCGACTTGCTCATTGACCAGCTCAAGTTGCTTACCGACTTGCTCATTTTGCTTATCGGCTTGCTCATTTTGCTCATTCTGCTTATCGACTTGCTCATTCTGCTTATCGACTTGCTCATTCTGCTTACCGACTTGCTCATTCTGCTTACCGACTTGCTCATTTTGCTTATCGGCTTGCTCATTTTGCTCACTCTGCTTATTGACTTGCTCATTCTGCTTATCGACTTGCTCATTCTGCTTACCGACTTGCTCATTTTGCTTACTGACTTGCTCATTTTGCTCATCGAGCTGCTCATTTTGCTAATTTCTGCTCATCGCGTTGCTCATTTTGCTCATTTCTTGCTCATTTTGCTCATCGAGTTGCTCATTTTGCTCATTTCTGCTCATCGAGTTGCTCATTTTGCTCATTTCTGCTCATCGACTTGCTCATTTTGCTCATTTCTGCTCATCGAGTTGCTCATTTTGCTCATTTCTGCTCATCGACTTGCTCATTTTGCTAATTTCTGCTCATCGACTTGCTCATTTTGCTCATTTCTGCTCATCGACTTGCTCATTTTGCTCATTTCTGCTCATTGAGTTGCTCATTTTGCTCATTTCTGCTCATCGACTTGCTCATTTTGCTCATTTCTGCTCATTGAGTTGCTCATTTTGCTCATTTCTGCTCATCGACTTGCTCATTCTGCTCATTTTGCTCATTTCTGCTCATCGACTTGCTCATTTTGCTCATTTCTGCTCATTGAGTTGCTCATTTTGCTCATTTCTGCTCATCGACTTGCTCATTTTGCTCATTTCTGCTCATCGACTTGCTCATTTTGCTCATTTCTGCTCATTGAGTTGCTCATTTTGCTCATTTCTGCTCATCGACTTGCTCATTCTGCTCATTTTGCTCATTCTGCTCATCGACTTGCTCATTTTGCTCATTTCTGCTCATTGAGTTGCTCATTTTGCTCATTTCTGCTCATCGACTTGCTCATTCTGCTCATTTTGCTCATTTCTGCTCATCGAGTTGCTCATTCTGCTCATTGGGTCGCTAATTTTGCTCATTTCTGCTCATTGAGTTGCTCATTTTGCTCATTCTGCTCATTGAGTTGCTCATTTTGCTCATTTCTGCTCATTGAGTTGCTCATTTTGCTCATTCTGCTCATCGACTTGCTCATTTCACATTTACTTGACACTTTGCTCATTGCCTGCTCAGGTTACTCATCTCGTTGCTCTTCTAATTTCTGCGAATTTATGATCTTATCTCCTCCATTACAATATACCCACACCTCCATCACTAT